>PVJC01018416.1:0-31366 GCA_004026665.1 Murina feae | reverse complement strand
CTCCACCGCGGTGTGTGGAGTTTGGTCTTGCTCTGCTCTAACTCAGAAATGCCTGGTGCGGTGCTGTCCTCCTGGTCCCCACTCCCGCTGTGCGATGAAGGAGTCGCCTGTGTTTGCGTTAATCCGGGTGGTCCCTGTATCTCATCACCTGCGGAAGGACATTGATTGGTTTTTAAGATTAGAACAACTGTTTATTCCCAGGGGAAACCTGCTTGGCCCCTTCGCTTTATCACATGATGTGTACTTTTTGAACTGAACTTGCTAAGATTTGGGAAACGGTTTTTACGTTTATGTTCGTGAGAAGTACTGTTTGCCGCTGCGGTGTTCTGGCTTCATCCCGGTGCTGTCTCGGGGTGGGTTTCGGGGTCGTGCTGGCCTGGGCAGCACAGGCCCCTCCACCTCGGGTTCCTGAGGGGTTTCCGTGGAGCCCACAGTTCTTTCTTCGTGCGTTTGCAGAACTCGCTGGTGAGACACCTGTACGCCTGGGATGGTCCTGCTGGGAAGGGCCTCACGTCAGATGGAATGTCTGTAATAGACATCGCGAGTTCCGGCCTCTTTCTTCTGAATGTGCTTCGGTGGTTTCTGTCTTTCATGAAATTTGTCCCCTAAAACTAAGTCGCCAGTTCTATATTTTTAATATGTTTTTATTGATTTTAGAAAGAGAGGAAGGGAGAAAGACAGAAATATCAATGAGAAAGAATCATACATGGGCTGCCCCCTGCACACCCCACCTGGGGTCAAGCCTGCAGCCCAGGCGTATGCTCTGCCTGGGGATCGAACTGCGACCTCCTGGTTCTCAGGTTGACGCTCACCACTGAGCCACGCTGACGGGGCTAGACGTTGCTTACTTTCTAAGCCAGGTGTTCCCAGCTATGTATGGTCCTCTGCCTGATTCGACAGCATCCCACAGAATTTACAGTGTGTTTTCATTCTCATTCCATTCAAAATATTTTCTAATCTTTGTTTTGATTGCTTATTTGGCTTACTTAATGTGCGGCATTTGGCTTTCAAAATTACTGTTACTGGTAGATAAAAAAAGTACATAAGGCCCAGCTGGTGTGGCTCAGTGGTTGAGCATCGACCTGTGAACCAGGAGGTCAGGGTTCAAATCCCAATTAGGGCACATGCCCAGGGTTGCGGGCTGGACCGCAGTGTGGGGAGTGCAGGAGGCAGCGGATCCATGATTCTCTCTCATCATTGATGTTTCTCTCTCTCTCTCCCTCTCTGAAATCCATACATACATATTGTATACATATTTTTAAAATGGACATAAGGCAAGCCTGGGAGGTTCCTGAATCCTGTGGCCCCGTCCCCATGAAGTCGGGGTGCAGCCACCCTCCAGTTGGTGAATATATTCACCCACCGGAAGTGCCCTGGAGCCCGGGGCTCAGCATTTTAATCCAGGTTCCATTACACAGTCATGGCGCCACCTGAATGCACTCCATCCCAGGAGGTCGGGGTTCCTAGCCTCCAACCAGAGGCCTCGTTGCTCCGATGAGACCAGCTCTTTCCTGCGCTGAGGCTCACTGTGGGCCGCTGTACAAGCATGAACTCGGGTGTAGCCCAAAGGGACTCATCCGGAAACACCAAGGTAGTCCTTTCGGGAGGCGCCGAGCACTCCTCAGCGTTTTCCTGGCTCACTCCTGGGAAGCAGTTCAATGACCCAAAATGTGTGGGAAATGCCTCTGACCGAGAGCAGGATCGTTTTGGATTAATGTTCCACCCGCCGGGCATGAGGAGAATGCATCCTCTGTGGCGGTCGGGGACTGGTAAAGTCAAGTTTGCTACCACCTGTTGGCTACTTTGCCGATTTTAGTGTGGAAAGTGTGTTTTTCCTCAAATTTATTTATTGTTACTAGTAGTATTACTAGTGTTATTGTTTAATCTTCACCTGAGGATATTTTTTCATTGATTTCCTCAGGCCAGGCTGCTAAGGCGCCGGGGTGGGATCATTAGCATCACAAAAATGCCCTTGGGTGACCTGTGACCTGCCTTCCTGCTGGGCTCTCCGAGGGGCGGGGCACAGTCCCTCCTCTGCCCTGGGCTCCCACCCCTCCCTGGCTGCCCTTCCCCACCTGCCTCCAGAGCTAGGAGCCTTCCAGGGAGGCGGGCAGGGCCAGGTGCCTGCCCTAGGGGTGGGCGAGCAGCGGTGGAAGGGCACGCATTCAGTGCTCCCTTCCCTAGGAGTACCCAGCCCCTCCCTCTGTCCAGCCCCCCCATCCAAGTTCTGCCCCCCTCCAGGCTCTGTGCCCCCATCCAGGCTCTGTCCCCGGCCTGGGATCTGTCCTCGAGGCTGAGGGTCAGAGAAGAATAAAACCCAGAGGCGGTGCTTCCTCAGGTCCCCCGCGGCAGGGGAGACAGGCAGCTGGCACTTGGACTTGGATCCTGACCAGGATACGTGTGGACACACGTGCAGTCCATTATATACCACGTGTGCACCTATGCTGATTTGTTCCTAAATGGACACAGATATAAGCTGTTCGTCATGAACATACACACCTGTTTATCTAAAGACACACAAATGGCAACCAGTGCGCGCGCACGTGCAGACAACTGCCCAGAGCGAGCGGGAGCGGGACCCCGCGGCCCGAGCGGTGCTGCCCGGGGCGGGGGCGCGGGGCGGGGGGCGGACACCTGAGCGGACGGCGCGGGTGGGGGGGCCGCGGCGGGAGCCCGGAGCCCGAGGCCGTCCCGGGAGACGCCGGGCTGAGCTGCAGGCCTGACCTCCCGGGCCGGTCCCCAGCGTCGTCCCTGAGCGCGCGGGGCCTCGCCGGGAGGGCGGGGCGGGCTCGGGGCCGCGTCCGAGTCCAGGGTCCAAGGGACGCACCGTCCTCTCCCCGGAGCCAGGCGGAGCGGCCCGCGTGTAGGGCCGACTCCCCGGGACCCAGCTCCGTCCTGCGGCCGCGGGGCGGGCGGGGCTGCGCGGGGGAAGGTCCTGCCGGGTCCAGGGTCGTCCCCGGCGCCCAGCGACCCCGGTCACCGCTCCCGCCGCCCCGGGTGGGGCCTCGCCCGCCCCACGACCGCAGGGCGCGTCCCTCCCGGGGGCGGAGGGCGGCGGGCGGGGCGGGGCGGGGGCGGTGGAGCCTGCGGGGCGGGGGCGCGGCGCACCTGGCTCCCGGCCCCGCCCGCCGCCTCCAGCCCCTTCCCTCCCTCCCTCCCTCCCTCCCTTCCTCCCTTCCTCCCTTCCTCCCTTCCTCCGTCCCTCCGTCCTTCCGTCCTTCCGTCCCGGCGGCCCGCGTGGGCGGACGGTGGTCAGCGCGTTCCTCACCCGCCTGCGGGCCCCATGGACGCACCCTGCGCCGCGGCGGCCAAGCCCCCGAGCGGGTAAGCGGGCACCGGGCGGGCACCGAGCCGCGGGGTAGGGCGCCCCGACCCGGCCCGCACCGCGAGCGGAAGGGGGTGGACTTTGCGCGCCCGGCGGTTGCCCGGGTGACAGTGTCGGGCGGAGGCCGGAGCCCCGCTCGCGGGGGTGCGCGCCCCCTTTCCGGGGTCCCCGCGGGCAGGGTCCCCGCGGGCAGGGGCCCCTTGAGCGCTCGGCCCGGGAGGGGGTGCGGCGGCGCTGGGGGCCGGGCCTCCGGCTGCAGCCCCGTCCAGGCCGTGCCCGGTCCCCTCTCCCGGCCGCAGCTCCGCGGGGCACCGGGACGCGCGGGGAGGCCACCCGCCTGGAGGCCTTCGGGGTCCGGCGCGGACGGTGTGCAGGGCGCGGGGAGAGCCGCTGACCCGGGCCCAGGCCTTGGCCCCGAAGCCGGGGCTCCGTCCCCGCTGCTGGCCGCCCTGCGCCCACGGGTCCGCGCCTCCCGGGCAGCCCTGCCCATTCCGGGACGAGCCAGAGGGGGAGCGCGGAGCCCGGGCCCGGGCCGGCGGGGCAGGAGCCCTGCGGGCGGGTGAGGGGCAGCGGCACCTGCTCCGGGCCGCGCCCCGCTCAGCAGCTGCTCGCCCCCGGGCCGCTCCCGGTGGGCCCTGGTCAGCGAGAGGGACCCCCATTGGGACCCCAAACCCGGCTTCCCCACACCGCCGAGCCAGCCCTGCTGAGCGGGAATGTGGGCAAGAACTTTCCTATTTTTATTCTTTACGGAGCCCTTAGTGCGGTTATAATTCCCTCCTCGGAGCACAGAGGTCTCCTCCCCGAGAGGGGCGGGTGGGGGGAGTCCCTGCGCCCCCCCCACAAAGGCCCAGCAGGTTTCCCTAAGTCTGTGTTTGGTGGCCCGTTTGCTGAGCCAGTAGGAGCCCCATGGCCTTAGGAATGCGCATGGCCAAGGTTTGGGGGCCAGCCTGGCCCTGGGAGTGACTGCTAAGTCCTGGGGCAACTGGCTGCAGGGGGACAAGGGGAGCCTCGGCTGCACCCGCTGGCTCTCCAGCCGGAGGGTCAGGTTCCACTGCGTGTGCTGTGCTGCCTGCGCTGCGGGGCCTTCCCTCTGAGCCCCAGGCAGCGAGGGCCAGCTGGAGGAGGTGGCCCCAGGCAGCCAGGACTGGCTGGAGGAGGTGGCCCTGGGCAGGGCAGAGGGGGGACTGGTTGTCCCTGATGCTCCAGCCCCCAGGTCTGCTTGTTGGAACGTCTTTGCCCAAGAAACATGCACACATGTGGCTGCACCGTCTGTTATCCGAGTTCGTTCTTGGGTCATTGCCTGTTTCAGAGCCTTTAGTGAAGAGACAGCAAGAGCATAGCCGCAGGACGTGGCTCGGAGGTTGAGGGTCGACCTGTGAACCAGGAGGTCGAGGTTCCATTCCAGTCAGGGCACAGGCCTGGGTCAGGGGCTCCATCCCCAGTGGGGGGCGTGCAGGAGGCAGCCGATCCATGATTCTCTCATCATTGATGTTTCTCTCTCTCTCCCTCTCCCTTCCTCTCCGAAATCAATCTAAAAATACTTACAAATCTATAAACCTCTAAGTCTATGTATTATATGCCTATAAGGCTATATGCCCATATATATCTATATCTACATACGTCTATTTATAAGAAAATAGCAGCATGCTTCGATTTTGCAGGCAAGAATGACATGCTTCTTCAGAGGGTGAGTTAAACTCCGAGAGGGCACTGGTCTGGGGCTTTTTTGGTCCTTTGTGTACCGTGGGAGCCTGGCTCGCCCACCAGGAGGGAGAGGGGGCGAGGTGGCGGGCTTTGGAGCGGCTTCTGTGGCTCCTGGGGCGTGGGGGGGGGGGCGTGGTGTTCTCTCTGGCTGCTCCGCTGTGGCCTGAGAGCCAGGCTGAGCTTGCCACGAGTTCCAGGGCGGTGACCGTGGCTTCTCTCGGGTGCTGCCACCATGGCTATCAAGTCAGACGAGCGGTCAGCGACCAGTGTTCCCACGGAAGGAAGGCGAGAACAGCACTCATTCTTGGGGCGCGAAGGGCCAGTGGGGGATGGGGGGTGGGTGGGACGGAGGTGTCAGGAGCGTGTTGGTCCAGGAAAGCCCTCCTGCGGCTGGTTGGAGTGACAGATAGATGACTGAGCGCAAACGCCCGGATCGAGTGCCTGGCTGAATTATTAATAGGAGGTTATTCCTTGTCTTTGCCGAGAACACACAAATGCATTTTTAATTGGGTTGAAATTGTATATTTTTCTTAGTAATTTTATTGGAAGCCATGAGACGACTGACTCACCGCCTGGGGAAGTTACTCTTGTTGTTGTTGTTGTTGTTAATCCGCACCCGGCGATATTTTTCCATTGATGTTTAGAGAGAGTGGGAGGGAGGGGGAGAAAGAGAAAGAGAGAGAACCTTCGGCGTGAGAGAAGCACGTCGATTGGTTGTTGCCTCCTGCATGTGCCTGCCCTTGACCGGGGCCGGGGATCAAGCCTGCAACCAAGATGCATGGCCTTGACTGGAATCGGAACCGGGACCCTTCAGTTCCCGGCCGACGCTCTGCCCAGTGGGCCAAGCTCGCCAGGGCGCAAGTTACTGTCTCGGGAAGCAGGCCGGATCCAGGAGGAGCCAGCCAGGCAGACGTGGTGTGACTCGAAGGAATCTCAGAGCGCAGTTGAAGTGTAATAGCTGACAGAGCACAAGGGAAGGCAGGTGGGCCCTCTCGGGAAAGCTTCAGAATATATATCCAAGCCCAGTTACGATGACGGGTTCCCTTCTAGTCCATCTGTTTACTTCTGAGACCCACCCCCGGAGCCGGTGGGGGAACTGACCCCCGTGATTCGGAGGCAGAGGGCTTGGGGTTTGGCAGGACACGGGTCAGTTTGATTCCGTGGAGGGGACACACGTGTGCGTGGACTGGAAGGAACACTCTCCGTGGCGTGAAGTGTTGCGGCAGCGGAAGCTCTTCCATCGGTTTCGTCGCACGGGAGCTTCGTGGACACGGAGCCGGTGGTCACGTCTCTGATAATTTCATCAAGTTGTTAGAACAAGGAATAATTTTTTAAAAAATGTAATCGGGGTGGGGAGCTCGAGCTTATTAGGTAGAGCAGGCCTGCTCCCCGCGTGGCATTTGCCGTTCTGCTCGGGAGTATTGACGAGTGTTCGCCCCAGGAGGATGTTTCGGGAGGTAGGCTTCTGGCCACCGTGTTAGAAAATGTGTTTCTGCTTTTTAGAGTGGTAGCGTGCGTAATTACTTGTTCCACTAAGCTTCCCCATTTAACCTGAGCTCTGTTTTCAGAAGATGGACTCTGAGCTATTCCTTTTTCTTTTTTTTCTTTTCCCCTATTAAGTTTATTGGGGTGACATTGCTTAGCAACACTCTATGCATGAGCTGTTCTTCATGTTGGCAGTTCATCTGAGAGTGTAGACGTCGGGTTTTCTCTGATGTAACGTGGAAAGTAGGCCCAGGAATTTTATTCTTTTGTGATTATAATTTTCCTTCACTAATGAGAGGCGTCGGACGTGTCCCTGTCACAGCATCAAATCGTCTTATTGCATTTTCAACGCTCCCCCGTGGCTGTGGGCGTGGAAGGATGCTGGGGCTAAAGTGTGATTAGGTCGGTGCCGCGCTGGGCCTCCCGCCTTCGGAGCCTGCGGAGCCTTCGGAGCCGTGGCCTGTGGCCCAGCCTCCCTCTGCCCGCCCCGTGCCCGCGCCTGGTCTGCGTGCAGGGCCCCTTTCATTTGGGATCTGGGAAGTGAAGTCATAAAATGTGTGTGCACCCCACAGTGCTCCCATCATTATTAAGAAAACAAGATTATAGGGCGTCTCTTCAGACCATAATAAGCAGCTGAGGCGTCCAGGCCTTCCGGTGCTCTGCTCTTGGGTGTATCACCCGGCGTTACTTGGATCAGAAGTCCTAAAAAGTGAGCGGAGATATTTGATACCAAATGCGTTCAAGGTTGAGGCTGCGCCCGTTTAAAACATAGGGGCGCTCGGATCTGATTGAGTCTTAAACTCAGTGAAAGCACTTAGGAGAGGATCGAGTTCGTGTGATACGGGCCCCGTTCTCTCCGATCCACCTGCAGTCATGGGGCCCGTGGGCTGTGTGTGTGGGTTAATTTTAGCTGCACATTTTCGGTTGCTTGACACAGGAATGCTTTTATACACCCTCATCTTTGTACTGTGTCTCTACTTAAAAGATTGACTACGACTTGTATTATCGGCTTAGATACTGCTGTATCGATACTGTGTCTTTATTATCCATTTTAAAGTTTAGCCCTCCCCCCCCCTTTTCCCTTTGCTTCCTTGCTGTCCCTCACCTGTCCCTCGGATCCGCTGCTCAGGGCCACGCCCGGCCTCGGGGCCTGCGCCAGGGCAGGGCCGTGCTCTGTGGCTTCCCCGAGTGCTTCCCCGGTTTAGCATTTGCACCCATCTCTTCCCGCCGCCCCGGTAAACGTTCTCACGTGTGATTTATGTGGTTTTGTTTGCTGTGCACAAATCTAGTGATGGGATCCTTTTCAGGGTGTTGATGCCAGACGAGACTTGGCGATGAGCTGGGGCCTCAGCAAGGTCTGCCTTGCCCACTCCTGGCTGGGTGCCGAGCGGGTGCAGCTGCTCCCGGCCTAGGTGGGGGCACCCCGTAGCCTTGAGGGTCCACAGGTTTCCTCCTGGTCCCCACGTAGCCTGTCTTCTGAAGCTCAACTTCAATCAAACCAATCCCTCAGCTGAAACATTTCCATTAAAAAAAGGGCAAGAACAGGAAAAGTTGTTCCAGCTACTGGGCAGGTTTGGTTCATTTAACTCATTTGACTAGACAAGTTCCCAGACCAGGGACCTCCTGCAGATCCACCCCCACCAGGCAGAACTGAGCCCATATCCCCACCCCACGGATCCCTGCGGCCCACATCCCCACAGCGGCCAGATCATGTCACCCTGCCCCAGTCACCTCCCCGATGAGGACCCATTCTCCATATGTTTCCTGTTCCTGCCGCGTGTCCTACTGGTGACTAGAGAGGGCGGTGGCTGCCTGGGCAGGGCCTTCTGCGTGGTCACTAATCCTGTTAGGTCCGAGGCAGACAGGCCGGCTTAGAGGGAGGAATGCAGGCTCGGGCCTGGGGAGCCTTGGGCCTGCCTCAGCCAGGCAAGACTCACTGTCTCCTCAGACTCGATCTGTGTTTGATTTTCTAGCTCCGGCCTGTTCACAGCGTCTGCACACTGCGCATCCCCATCTGCGTGCACAGGGCCTGGTTCCTCGTGTGCTCGCCTTGGCCCAGGCCTAACACCCGGCCATTCAAAGTCTTGGGGGGCCTGGCAGGTGTGGCTCAGTGGTTCAGCGTCGACCTATGAACCAGGAGGTCACAGATCGATGCCCGGTCAGGGCACCTGCCTGGGTTGTGGGCTTGATCCCTCGTGGGGCGTGCAGGAGGCAGCCGATCTGTGATTCTCATCATTGATGTTTCCCTCTCTCCCTCTCCCTTTCTCTCTGAAATCAATTAAAATACATTAAACACAAAGTCTTGGAGGAAGTGGGTGCAGGAACAGGCTTCAGCAGGCTTTGCTGAGGGGTCATCTCTCACCCTCTGGGGGGACCCTGGGGGCAGACTGGCAGGGGACCGGGCTCCTCCTCCTCATGCCAGGTCCTGGACACCCCAGTTTCTTCAGAGTGGGTGCCCCTGACAGGTGCTGGCCCCATGGGAAGCTGGTCCCGAGTTTGCTTTGAGCACAGTGCACAGGCCGTTGTACAGAGTCCGAGGTGGCTGCATGCAGGCCCAATGGGGCTGGCATCTCTCAGCGGCCCCTGCATCCTGGCAGGAAGGTGGGCGTGCCTGTCCCTCCCAGGGGGGCTCTACACCCCGAGTACAGTGACGGCTGTGTCTGGAACAGGTCAGGGGAGGGGGCACAGTTTTCTTTCCTGTTGTCTCTGTTAGCATCAGCCACGCGGCGCCCGCTGCTGCTGGTTGAGAATGGGTGCCAGCCAGGAGCGGGGAGGGAAGAGGAATTCTGAGTCTGGGCCCTTAGGGTGTAGGGAGGAGGGAATGGGGCTTCCAGCCCCCTGCGGGCCTAGGGGTGGGCAGGAGGGTGGGTGGGAGGGAGCTCGTGTAGAATGAGATGGCATCCGCCTTGGCATCTGAGCAGCCAGAGAGAACAGGAGGGCAGCAGGGCTGTGTCGACCTGACAGGCACATGGGAAGAGCTGCAGCGGTTCAGCTGGCAAACGAGGTGCCTGTGGGCCTGTGTGCCTGGGCTATGGGGTGTGTATGTGAGCAAGCGAGCTTGTGTGTATATGCCTGAGTGTGAGAGTGTGTCAGAGTGTGTGAGAGCTCGTATATGCCTGTGAGTGTGAGTGACTGAATGTGTAAGCTCAGGTATGCATGTGAGTGTGCACATGAATGTGAGCGTGTGTGAGCATGTATGTGGCAGTGCATGTGCATGTGAGCGTGAGTGAGTGTGGTGTGCACGTGCATGCGGGCGGGAGAGAAGTGGAAGCTGCCCTCCAGCACCGGGCACAGCCGTGGGTTCCCAAATCAGAGTTTTCCAGCCGAGTGCTTGGGCGTTGAGTTAAAAATACCTCGGGTGGGAGTGAGCGCAGCAGACGCGCATCTGTGTTCCCGCGCTGGTTACTGAGGCTCACGTGGGGCCGAGTCGGCTGCGGGCCCCACTGGTGTTCAGTGAAGCAGGTGTCGGGGGAGAGACGGCCCGAGGCGGCCTGGATCTCGCCAGGGGCCGCTGGGAGCCGTCTGGCCTGGGTTCCCGCCCGCCCTTGGTCCTGCCGTCTGTAATTATCAGGTGGAGTCGTTTGGGGTGAACCAGAGGCTTTCTCCCTCCCACCCTGCGTCTGAACCACTTCTTACATAATGTGGTTACCACCGGGCCTGACGCGGACACACGCAGGGCGTGGATTACAGATCCCACAGGCGCTGAATCACCTAATGACACGCTCACATGTCGGCTCAGGAATCTGAGCGTGTCCCCGGCCCCAGCCCCGAACCTGCCCGTCCTCCCGTCCCAGACATCTCCCTCCAGGTCCTGGTGCGACTGTCACCTGACGTCTGCACCTCATCCCATGGTCATCCCACCACAGGACGCGGAAGCTGGGGACGCGGTTCCCACAGCCCCGATTCCTCCACCGTCACTGCGCAGGCGACCGTGGCAGTCGCTGCGTATCCCATCCCTGTGGTGAGGCTTCCGCTTGGCTGCCACCGTGTGAATGCGCATCTAGCGGCCAAACTCCCGAGACCCTTAGTGAAGGTTTACTGTTGGGAAGAGCCCGGCTGGTGGGGCTCGTGGTTGGGCGTGGACCTAGGAGCCAGGAGGTCAGGGTTTGATTCCTGGTCAGGGCACAGGCCATCCCCAGTGGGGGGCGTGCGCTCTCCCCCCCTCCCCCCCTTCCTGTCTCTCTCCCAGAAACTGGCCCTTTCCTCTCCCTGCAGGAGGCGCTGAGTTAGCAAAGGGCCCAGCCTGGCTGTGCCCAGTGCTGATTGGGCTCCTGTCCTGGGCTTCAATGAAAGCCCTGACTCCATGCCTACAGCGAGCTGCCTCCATGGCGGGCACCGCACAGGCCCACTCGCATCTGCGGGTCTGCGGGTGGCATTTGCCTGTGGGTCACAGTCCCAGACCCAGCCGAGCTGTGAGACCCTGTAACTGCCTCACCCTGTGGGTGGCTGGGTTTCTGGGACAGCGGGCTTCTAAGTCAGGGGTCCTCCCACTCGGGGGTTGGGGGGGGCAGCAGGGAGGAGCTACGAGGAAGGGAAGGCTCCGTGTGGCCCACAGCGCTGGCCTGGGCCCTTCTGCCGGCCTTGCTGTGCCCTCTGTTCTGACCAAGGGCCATGGAGGTGAAATGCTGGCCATCGTCACCAAGGAGACCTTACTCGGCGTCCACCCTGCATCCAGTGGGGGCCTCTGAGTGTCGCGAGGGTCCGTGTCCATGTGCGCCTCGCTCCCCCGGGGCCGATGCAGATGGAACATCTTTCAGTCTGTTCTCACTTCTCTTTCTTTCTCAAACTCGTTTTAAGGATAACTGACTCTGCCCTGGCCGGTTCGGCGCAGTGGATGGAGTGTCAGCCTGCAGGCTGAAGGGTCCCGGGTTCGATTCCGGTCTAGGGCACACACCTTGATTCCCTGGCCCTGGTCAGGGACCCATGCAGGAGGCCACCAATTGAGACACATCAGTGTTTCTCTCTCTCGGCCTCTCTGCCTCCCTTCTGCTCTCTCTAAAAATCAATGGGAAAACATCCTCTGGGGAGGACTGACCAAAAAATAATAATTGACTGGTCTCAGATGCCCTCCCTCGCCTGAGTGGCGGCCTCGGCTTGGGCTATATGAGCCTGCAGGGCAGTTGGGGGTGGGGGGTGGAGAAGACCTTTGCTCTTTGTTCCAGCTGCTGGAGGCATCGGAATGGCAACTCGGAGGAAAACATGTTTGAAATGTTCTGTTGGTGCTGACTTGTCCTTCTCTGCGATCACAAGTGTTCTCATGGGAGGCTTAGCCTTTAACTGCGGTTCAGGGGAGGGGATGGGTGACTAGTGTTTAAGCTGGGCTGGCTCTGACAACACACTCGCGGGGGGTCGGGGGGAGTCCACACGTCACCCTCATGGCATTTGTACCTAGATGGGGAGCGTTCTTGTTTTCTCTCCTTTTTATTTCTCCTTGGGTGTTTTTATTGATTTTTTTTTTTTTTTTTAGAAGGAGAGGAAGGGAGAGAGAGAGAGAATCATGGATCGGCTGCCTCCTGCACGCCCCCCACTGGGGATTGAGCCCACCCCATGGCATGTGCCCTGACTGGGAATCAAACCAGCGACCTTTCAATGCACGGGGTGACACCCAACCAGCTGAGCCACACGGGCCGGGCAGGTGCTGGTCTTAGAGTGCTAAGTATTCATTGGCCCTAGTTTTCATTAATTTTGCACGTGCAAAGGCGACGTCATGGGGAGAGAGGTTTCACCAGATGTGACTGTGTGCCTGTCCTTTGGGCAGAGGGAAGGGGAGCCCACCTCTGGCTTCGCACGCAGCCCCGGCGTGGAGGGCTGGGGTTTTGCGAGGAACGGGAGGGGCAGCAGCTGCCTGGTCACTCCACGTGCGGGTGAGGGCGTTGACATAGAGAAGGATGGGCGCGACAGAGAGGCATTGCTCCAGTCCACCCTCCGCCACGGAGGCTCGGCACCCTCTTCGTCCCCCGCTCCCTGGGCCCGAGACGGCATACTGGGTGCAGCCTGTGCTGGTGCAGTCTCCACTGCTGGAGTCTGGACGGGGCCCGGGGAGCCTGGATCCACTGCTGAGGTCTGGACGGGGCCCGGGGAGCCTGGATCCACTGCTGGGGTCTGGACGGGGCCCGGGGAGCCTGGATCCACTGCTGGAGTCTGGACGGGGCCCGGGGAGCCTGGATCTATTGCTGGGGTCTGGACGGGGCCTGGGGACCAGTGAGTGAGTTTTGGTGGCTGTGGCGGGAACAGGGGCCGTTTCTCAGGACCAGCCCACGTGTGCCTGTGGTCATAGTTGCAACATGACGTGGGGAGGGTGAGCCAGGACTCGGCGCGGGCCAGGGAGTGAGTCACCGCCTGCCCGTGGGGCGGAGATGCCCTTGACACTACACTCTGGGGCCAGCTTTCTGCCGTGTCCGTCTTCCTTCCCAACATGGTGGCCTGTCACTCCCGTCACGGAGCTGGGGCAGTGACGTTCGGGCGTAAGTGTTCTCACTGCCGTGGCCTTGGAGCCGCTGGAGCGGGAAGAAGTCCAGGCACTTGCCCTGCGTCGCCTGAAGGGGGCCGTGGGGAGGGGCTCAGCGTGACTCACACAGGACTGTCAGGGGAGGAGGGTGGGGCGTGGCTCACAGGAAGACAGGGAAGCTCGGGGTGGAGTCCTCGGTCTGGGTGGCGGTGGGGACACCCCCCCCCCCCCCGAGGCCACGGCGGTGCAGGTGCAGGTGCAGGTGGGCAGGTGTCCGCCTCCCCCCAGCTCCCACCCCTGCTGTTGGAGGCTCCAGCTCCGTTCACAGTGCTCGTTCCTCCAGCCCTGCAGCAGCCCCGGGGGGAGGGGGTGTGAGGGAAGGGGGTGCTGCTGTTTCTCCCATTTTTAAAGGAAGGTGTCCAAGGTCACCAAGCTCAGCCGGGTGCCGTGAGCCCCTGTGTGGCCCTGATCCCGCCACGCACTCTCCCCCATTGGTGGGCAGTGCCCGTGGGGCTGAAGAAGGTTCTGGTCAGAGAGGAGGTGGTGGGAGGGTTTTCTGGGACTTGAGCCCCGGGAGCTCAGCCAGGTCCTGGGAGAGCAGCCTCGAGGGAGGAAGCCCAGGTCCTCTGTGCGGCCCAGGTGGGCGCTCGCTGCTGCCGGGTCCCCACGGCCAGGCCAGAGCCTTTCCTTCCCCCAGGAGCCAGTGGCCTCGGCAGCCTCAGCGGGGTCCAGGGTCACCCAGGCGGGCTCCGGCACAGGGCTGCCAGGACTCACTGCTCGGTCCCCCTCCCTCCTCCCTTCCCCTGCCAGGGGACTTGTTTGGGACCCTGTCAGGGGACCCTGGTCGGCAGCCTGTGAGTCAGGAAGCAGTTGCTCTGTCCACCCGTTCAGGCTCTGGATCTCAGCGCCGCCCTGCGCAGCTGCTTGTCCAAAACGTAAGCCGATCAGAGAAGACGGGGAGCATTTGACCTCTGGGAAAGGATGCTTCTGCCAAAACCCAGACTCCGCCCAATCCACAGGGCTCCGTGGTTGAGCATTGACCTGTGAACCAGGAGGTCACGGTTCGATTCCCAGTCAGGGCACAGGCCCGGGTTGTGGGCTCCATCCCCAGTGTGGGCGTGCAGGAGGCAGCCGATCCGTGAGTCTCATCATTGATGTTTTTCTCTCCCTCTCCTTTCCTCTCTGAAATCAATAAAAAATGTGTGTACATATATATTTAATAACCCACAAAGCCCAAGAAATAAAGCGAAGGCCAGCTTCAGTGTTTACTTGCCTCATTCAATCACCTTATAGTATTTTAGGACAAACTCCGAAGTAAAGTCATCTACCGGGATTGTTTCTGCCTTCATTTTTTTTGGTCATACTTTCCACGTCATGGGTGTTTAAAAATTAAAAGATCCATTTTTGCTGGTGTAGGACCCTTTTAAGTGTTTTTCATGTCATTCGCTATGATTCTGAAAAAATATAAGTGATAATTAAGATTCACTCACGTGAATCACTGACCTGACAGCCCCCTGTGCAGGCGAGGCTCCGGCAACCAGAGGGCAGAGCTGCAGGGCCCGGTGCAGACAGCCCCCCCCCCCCCAACACCCAGGACTCGGGCGGCCCTCCTGCGGCGGGGCTCAGATAAGGCCGGGTTATTTTTATGAAAGAGGTCCTGCTGAAGCCGATCTCATATAGAACAGCCCGCCAGACGCCGGGCGCGGCGCTGGAAATACCGCACCCAGATTAGCTGAAGGAAGCAGACGCCACCAGGTTGCTCCCTGCGGTTTCTCTCCCCGTGAGCAGCGGGGGGAGCGAGGGGACAGCGCGCAGACCCAGGGGACCAGTGACCCGGTAGCAGGGGAGCTGAGGAGCCCGGCTGGTGTGGCCCAGCGGCTCAGGGTCAACCTGTGCAGCAGGAGGTCACAGTGTGATGATACCCAGTCGGGGCACCTGCCCGAAGGGGGGAGGGACGTGTGCAAGAAGCAGCCAATCAACAATTCTCTCTCATCATTGATGCTTCTCTCTCTCCCTTCCTCTCTGAAGTCAATTAAATGAATAAATACATAAATCAATAAATATATTTTTTAAAAAAGAAAGATGAGGCAGCCAGTGGTGGGGCCAGTCCGGGGCTCTGGCGGCAGCCCTGGGACAAGCGGTCCGTGTGTGAGGCACGTATGGTTAGGGAATGTGGCGGGTGCCCCGGCGTGTGCCGTCGCCGCCTGGTCACGAGGTGCCACGCGTGCTTTGCGGCGGGGCCTGATCGTGCGTGGCAGTGCCTGGCCGTGCCGCTGGGCCGTGCCAAGGGGGAGGGAGGGCGTTAACTTTCCCAGGTCTGCTCCCACCCACAGGTCTTTCTCTTTCCCATCACTGAGCAGCACGTTTAAAAAACAAACGCATTTGATAACTTTTTAAATGTATTTTTTAAAAATATATCTTACTGATTTTTTGCAGAGAGGAAGGGAGAGGGATAGAGAGTTAGAAACATGGATGAGAGAGAAACATCGATCAGCTGCCACCTGCACACACCCCCCCCCCCCCGGGATGTGCCCGCAACCAAGGTGCGTGCCCTTGACCGGAATCGAACCTGGGACCCTTCAGTACACAGGCCAACGCTCTATCCACTGAGCCACACCAGTCAGGGCTTAAATGTTTTGTTTTTTTTAAAAAATTGATTTCAAAGGGGAAGGGAGAGAGAGAGAGAAACAGAAGCATCAGTGATGAGAGAGAATCATGGATCGGCTGCCTCCTGTGCGCCCCACACTGGGGGTGGAGCCTGGAGCCCGGGCTGTGCCCTGAGGGGGAACGGAACCCTGACCTCCTGGCTCCTGGGGGACGCGCAGCAGTGGGGGTGCACGGGCTGATGAATGTTGGCACATGTTTTCACGCTGGGAACTGTCACCACAGTTGAGATGGGAGCCAGAGGTTCGTGGTGCCTCTCCGCCTCCCCTCTCCCTCCACCTGCCCCTGGGCAGCCGCTGACCCGCAGTCTGTCACCGTCTGTGAGTTTGCGTCTTCTGGAATCTTCTGTGAGTGGCAGTGAGCAGTGCACGCTGGTTTTTGCCTCGCTCCCCGCTCGGCACCGGCATCCTGCTGTTGGTGCACACCACGCGCTCCGTGTGCTGCGACAGGCGGTCCACCCGCCGCCTGCAGGTCGCCTGGACGGGGGGTCAGGCCTCTCTGGGGGACAGACCTTGGCCATCACAGCCCAGCTTGGCTGCTGCTTTGCTTGTGGCTTCTGAAACCAAGTTCCCCAGCCATTACCAGTCAGGTTTCCAAGTGTGAGCCGTGAGCTGTGCCCCTGGCCCTCAGCATCCCTGCGATGGGCAGGGTGACGGCCCGACCCCGTGGGTCCTGTGTTGGGGCCTGAAGCCTGCTGGGTGGTGACGGCCCGACCCCGTGGGTCCCTGTGGGTCCTGTGTTGGGGCCTGAAGCCTGCTGGTGTCTGGTTTAGGACAGGTCCCCCCCCCCCCCCCCGCCCACAGGTCCTGCCTCTCCAACTCAGATGGACACTGTGGCCCCTGAGTGACCGCGGCTCCTGCGTGCATTTCTCTTCCTAGCACTTCCTGTGGTAGCTCCCTCTGTCCTCCGAGGCGCTTTCCTCTGTCGCACCTGTGTCCCCCCAGGCCTTGGTGGGGGGTCCGGGTCCAGGAAGGCTAGTGGCACGAGGGACCGGAAGCCAGGGCGGGGCGAGGTGGGCCTGGACCGCAGGCTTTGCAGGCCTGGCGTCGCCTGGTCTCTGCTGCGGGCCACTGGGAGGCCGCGGGCCCTGCCTGCGGGGAGGGCGTTAACTTTCCCTTCTCACCTCCCGTTTCTCTGCTGGGACTGCTGCCCTGTCGGCGTGTCCCTCCCGCTTGTTGGGGTGTTCCGCGGGAGCTCGGCATGTGGCCGTCCGTCCTGGCATTGATGTGTTGGCTGGGTCTCCCCAGGTGCGTGGAGACTCTCCTGGTTCTTCACGTGACACGTACATGTGGGCCGTTGCCTGGACGTGTGGGACGACCTGTGGTGATGTTCTCGCGTTTCCTTCAGTCTCACGAGGATGCTGGCTTGTTTTGTTGGGTGACTGACCCCACTGGAGTCGGTGTGACTTTCTGCCCAGCTTGTCTAGGTTACTGTTTCCACGCTAGTGCTGCCCATGGGGCCTCTGCCTGGTGTTCAGATCTCCCACCTGTGCCTCGGAGGCCAGTGGGGGGCCTGGGGGTGGTCTGTCACATTGCCCAGGTCTCACAGCCAAGGGCGTCTGCAGGGTTCCCATGCGCAGGGGTGCCGTCTGAAGGTGCTGGGGGGGGGGCGTGGTGAGGCACAGGGGGCCTGAGGGCGTGGGGCTGCTCTGTGACCCTGACTGGGCCTCCCACACTCTGCCTTGGTCCAGACCCTCGGAAGGTGCAGCGCCAGGAGGAGGAGTGAGGCTGCGTGTGATTTCTGGCTGATGATGATGTACGTGTGGGCTCTTTCGCTGTGGCCAGTGGGCCCTCTGCTGCGGCGTTCACCGCAGGAGCACCAGGGGGGTCAGCGTCTGCTGCTGACTTCGCTGTGAATTTACAACTGCCCCCCAAATTCAAGTCTGTCAACCACACACACATGTACACACACATGTACACCCATACACACGTGCACGCGCGCGCACACACACGTACACGTGCCAGAGGATCTCATGAAACAATTGTAGGGCCTGACGAATATGGGGGGAAATTTCAGGCAGTGCATTTAAAAGCAGAGAGGAGCCCAGCCAGCGTGACTCAGTGGTTGAGTGTCGACCTGGGAACCAGGAGGTCACAGTTGATTCCAGGTCAGGGCACAAGCCCAGGTTGCAGCCTTCATCCCAGTGTGGGTCGTGTAGGAGACAGCTGATCGATGACTCTCACTCATCATTGATGTTTCTTCCTCTCTCTCTCCCTTCCCTTCTCTCTCAGAGATCAACAAAAAAAAATTAAAAATCAATCAGTGAAAGCATTTTAAAAATAAGAGCAGGACAGGAGGCGGCCGGGGTGGGGGTGGGAGGGTAACGCACCTCGGGAGGCACCTGTGGAAAGTGCCACGCGTTTCACGGCCTGTTTGCAGGTGGCACACGGCTGGGCTGTTTTTCTCATTAGAATTCCCCGGGTTTTAGTACCTAATTTTAAAGATGTTAAGACGTCAGGAGTTAACGGAACACGTAGAATGCGTGCGATACCTTCCATGTGTGTTGGTTGTGTGGCCTCCCCATAAATAGATCATCGATTGCTCGCAAGCGGAGCCCTGTGGTGCTGGCTGGTGCACAGGGCGGGTCCGCTGGTAATTTGAGAGGGATGACAGCTGTGCCCCTCCTCAGGGCCACAAGTGGGGGCGGGGGGGGGGGCCGCCTGCAGCCACATGTGCGTGGGCGCAGGGGTGGGGCAGAGGGAGGTGAAGGGAAGCCGGCCTGTGGGCTGGGCCGCTGCCTGGCAGCCTCTGTCGTGCCAGTTCTCTCCCAGCTGGACTCATCAGAGTCAGACTCTGTGCGTGAGGCTCTCCCCCTGTCGTCTGCTGCCCTTGGTTTTACTCCTTTGGCGGTTGATGCTGCGTTTAGGGGCCGGTGGGGAGGGGGCTGCTGGGCCGCTGGCGCTGGTCTGGGATCGCAGAGCCGCTAAATATAGCGCCCGCCTCCCGGTGGCCATACATGGAGTGCCGCTGTCCCCGCTCCCCGGCCCCTGGGGCCTCCATCACAGTCGCCTCGCCCGTGTGTGCGCGTGTGTGGGCGTCGCTGGGAACGCGGAGCTTCTAAATTTAAGGACCATTTGGCGCGGGCATTTCAGGGCGAGGATCAGGGTGTGGGTTAGGTCCAGGACGAGACTGTCCCTAGGCGTCCCTGGGGACCGCCTTCCCATGGTGGGTGTCTCTGGGGCATCTCGCGTCCTCACGGAGAGGAGATGAGCGGAGAGCGTGGACCGACCCGACCCGCTCTGTGCCGTTGTGAGTGGGTCCTCTCACATCCTGGGTCCTTAGGTGCGGCCGCAGCGCGTGGTTGGTGCCAGCAACGCGCTGAGAGCCTGGGTAGCAGGGAGGTGACTTGTCCGCCCACCTGCCATCAGCCACGGGCCACGTCCCATCTGTCCTCCCTGTGCCCCTGTGCTCATGGGGCTGCGTCCTTCAGAGGCCTCTATAGACCTGTCAGGGCAGCCTCGTCCTCTCCGCTGGACGGAGCGACACTGCTCCCTCCTGCATCTGTCCAACAGTCCTTCCGTCCATTGTCTGTCCATCCATCATCCATCCATCCATCCATCCATCCTTCCATCGTCCATCTATCCAGCCATCATCTATCTCTGTTATTTGTTATTAGCCATATACACAAAGGTAACTGAGGTGACTTAGGGCCACAGAATATATATATATATTTTAAATTAACGATCATCGACCCACAGAGGGGGAAAAGGGCCACATAACAACTTTAAAAAATTACGTTTTCTGCCTGGCCAGCGTGGTTCAGTGGGTTGAGTGTCATCCATGCACCAGCCAGGACATACTGCTCCGGTGTGGGCTCGATCCCCAGTAGGGGGCGTGCAGGAGGCAGCCGATCCTTGGTTCTCTCTCACCACTGATGTTTCTTTCTCTCCCTCTCTCCGAAATCAATAAAATCATAGTAAAATTTTTAAAGAAGTCGGCATTCCAGTGCCACGAGCTGTTCACTGACAGCTCTATTGAGACGTAACGTACGTGCCATCCAGTTCACCCTCTTGTTTCTGCGAATGTTGAGATCCAGGAAGTCCCGAGTGACTTCAGGCCAGGAGAGGGCCATCATCAGCTCAGCTACTGGGTTGCCTCCCTCCTCAGGGTTCTGAGGGGGTGACGGTGTTGCGACCACTTCCTGTGGGGTCTGGAGTGGGGTTCTCCTGGGGCAATAGGGGTGAGGTGGCTGGGGAAGGGCCGCATGGAGCTGAGGGCGGGCGAGCACTGCCTGGGTCGCAGTGCCACCTGCCTGAGGACGGTGAGCCTGGCCAGCTGGCGTGGAGGCGGCCGTGCTGACCAGGTGGCCGCGTCCTCAGTTGCCTCCACAGAGGAGGATGCTGGGGCCGGAGCCGGGACAGGGCCTCCCCATCCAGTAAGGTCAGCACTTTGAGACGGGCATGACCCAGGTGCTGCCCAGCCACGTCCTCCCCACGCTGTACAGCCCTGACCCACCCATCTCCCCTTTGCTTGGGAGCCCCATGGAGCCCCCGCTGTGTACGCTGAAGGCCGAATGTGTTCTGGGGCCAGGACTCCTCCCCGCTGGCCCCAGGCACCTCAGGGCCCACACCAGAGTCAGTGTCGCAGAGGAGTCTGGGCTTGGCCACCTGTGCGAGCCCCCCTGCATGGGCACCTCCCCACCCCACTGGCAACCCCCTCCCACAGGAGCACAGCAGGACCCGTGGGCACTGCGCCCTCTCATTGCCCAGAGATGCTGGTGTCTGTGTGGCAAAGACCTTGAGTAGAGAGCATCTTTTTAAAAATATATATATTTTTATTGATGTCAGAGAGGGAAGGAGAGGGAGAGAGACAGTAACATCCATGTCGAGAGAGAATCAGGGATCAGCTGCCTCCTGCACGCCCCCCACTGGGGATCGAGCCCCCAACCTGGGCCTGTGCCTTGACTGGGAATGGAACCGTGACCTCCTGGTTCCTAGGTGGACACTCACCCACTGAGCCCCGCCAGCCGGGCTGCGTAGAGAACATCTTATCACAAGTTCAGAATGTGCCTGCCTGGGTGTGGCCCCGGTCCTTGAGCACAGAGCTGCCGAAACGGATTCCCCGGATTCCTGCTTTATCAGAAGCCAACGAGGCGCCACCTTCGGAGCCTGGCGCCTGCCTCCCCGCACGAGCCTCCTGGCGTCCGAACGCTGGTTTCCGCAGGTAACACGCTTCCCAGGTTGGTCGCAGTCCTTGTATTTGTCCTGGGAGAACCGACAGGCTGCTGCGTTGACCACAAGTGAGGAGGGCTAAGGGCTTCTTTCTAGAACAGAGAAGCCCAGCCCGGCCGCTGTGGCTCGGGTTGAGCGTTGGTCTATGAACCAAGAGGTCAGAGTTTGATTCCCTGTCAGGGCACAGGCCCGGGTTGTGGGCTCGATCCCTAGTGTGGGGCCTGCGGGAGGCAGCCGATTGATGTTTCTCTCCCTCTCCCTTCCTCTCTGACATTAATAAAAACACATATTAAAAAAATAAATACAACGGAGACGTCCAGAAACCCTAAGAGGTAGATCCAAGGAGAAAAGAGAATCGGGAGGATGTGAGGCCACAAGATGAGCTTCAAACACCCTCCCCTCGGGAAGCGGCCAGAGCTGCTCTTTACTCCTGGAGGCGAGGCTGTTCCAGGCTCCTGGTGGCTGTGCTTCCCCTTGTCCCGCTGGGAGGGGTGGGGACCCCCGAGGAATCCTGAGCCCCAGCAGGTGGAGGGTGTGGGGCCGGGGGGGGAACCTCTCCTCTCTGCCCTGAGGCCAGGAGCAGCCCCAGGAGGTTTGTCCCTGAACAATCACATGGCTAGGTTCCAACAGAGCTTTATGTCTGGGGAGTGACATTGGAGGTTCATGTGACGTCACATGTCATGGAATCCCTCCCTCTGGATTTTCCCTCCCAAACAACTGTTTTAATTAAAAAAAAATATGTGTGTGTGTGTGTGTATACTAGTATATATAGGCATATATATGGATATATATATATATATATATACGCACACACACACACACATATATTATTTCAGAGAGGAGGGGAGAAGGGGAGGGAGTGATAGAAACATAATGTGGAGAGAGAATCACTGATCAGCTGCCTCCTGCATGCCCCCTACTGGAGATTGAGTCCGTAGCCAGGCTTGTGCCCTGATCAGGAATTGACACTGTGGTTCTAGGTTCCTAGCTGGACCTTCAACCTCTGAGCCACGCCATAGCCCTGAGTGTCTTAATCCTCAGGCTGAAATCTAAGCGCGTAGGGTGACAGGAAGCAGGCGGAGTTCTTATAGGCGGGACCTGTCGGCAAGAGGCCCCACCCCCCATCAAGGGCTCGTCCCCTGGTTCTCAAGTCCGGCCCACAGCACCCTGAGGCAGGTTACATGCCAGGAATCTGATCCACCGAGGAGGGCGTTTTTTAGAAGCGCCCCCACGGGCCTACTGGGCACTGAAGCTTGGGAGCCAGTGCGTGGACCCCCAGGGCCCTGGCACAGGTCCCCGGGGTGGGGCCTGCAGGCCCGCGAGGACACAGGCACCTGCAGGATGCCCGAGGCCTGTCTGCGCTCCCAGCTGACAGCTCCCAGCACCTCCGCAAAGCACTTAGGTGCCATAGGAAGCCAGCGAGACTTCAGCACCGAGCACACCGCAGACTCTCCAAACCTGAGGTTCTCGAGTTGCTGCTTTTCTTTGGGTTCCAGGGGTCCTCAAACTATGGCCCGCGGGCCACACGCGGCCCACCGAGGACATTTATCCGGTGTTTTTGCCGCCTTGTTCTTTTACTTCAAAATAAGATATGTGCAGCGTGCATGGGAATTTGTTCACAGTGGTGGTTTTTTTTAAACTATAGTCCGGCCCTCCAACGGTCTGAGGGACAGTGAACTGGTCCCCTGTCTAAAAAGTTGGAGGATGCCTGGTAACCAGTGAGTGCACCTGAGGCTCCTGGAGCGCATGAGCACGGGCCCTGCAGTCCATCCTGAGAACGGCCTCGTGCCCTCCACTCCCTCTGCGTGGCTTTCCCCCGTGCGTGTTTACTCTTCCCCACCCGGAGCCTGTTCCCCAGGAGCGTGTCCCCGTCGAGCTTGGTCTCACGGTGGATTGGACGGTGCTTCCCGAGCCCGGGTCAGCACGCTGCTGCTTCCCCGGGAACGTGTGCGGCTGCATGGTTTCCGTTCACCCAGCACAGAGCGCCGCCTCTCCCAGAAACGAGCCGAGAGCACACCCGCCAGCTGCTCCTGCCTCCTGCCAACACGCGCCCGCGCCCGGCCCGCTCTCCCCTGTGTGCAGGGCCTGGCACACAGTAGGCGCGGGATGGACGCGCGCATGAAAGAGCATATTGAGGGGCTCGGGCCTCCGGCCAGGAATGTGCGTGTTTGGAGGGGACCTTGTTTTGAAGTCCCAGCCGGAGTCTGCCCGCCCCGCTCTGCAGCGTCGGGTTGTATAAAGACGCCTTTCTTGAGCGGAGGCTCCTCTCCCCCTCCCTGAAAGGGGGGCCTTTCACGTTGCCCCCCGCGCGCCCCGTGGGCGCAGGCGGGCGTCCCGGGCCTGCTGCAGCCCAGGTTGTGGCTTGGCAGCTGGTGCATCTAGGACAACACAGGTGCCTCACAGCCCGGCTGTCTCCGAGGGTCGTGCAGCGACGCTGGACACGCTGGGGTTCTCTCTGATTTTCTGGGCGCTGACTTGATTAAGTCCAGATGGAAGGGGGAGAAGCCACCCCCAGGGGGGCTGACAAGGCCCAGTGTCCCCCGAGCCCAGCTGCCGCCCGCAGAGGGTGTCTTTGGGGCCTGCACCAGCCACATTCAGCAGGCGCAACAGAGCCCACCTTGTCCCTGGACCAAAGAGTCTTTGATGGGAGGGTTGGCATGACTGTGAGCATCTCCTTTCTCATGGAAATGCTGGGCAGACGAGTGGACAGTGTCTATAAAGAAATGATAAAAGCCTGGCCAGTGTGGCTCAGTGGTTGAGCATTGACTTATGAACCAGAAGGTCGCGGTTCAATTCCCGGTCAGGGCACATGCCCAGGTTGGGGCTCGATCCCCAGTAGGGGGCATGCAGGAGGCAGCCAATCGATGATTCTCATCATTGATGTTTCTATCTCAACCTCTCCCTGGCTCTCTGAAGTCTCTCTATATAAAAGGCTAATATGCTAAGTGTCCAACCATTCAACCAGTCGCTAGGATGCTCACTGACCACCAGGGGGCAGATGCTCCACACAGAGCTGCCGAGCTCCAGTGCCTTGGCAGCAGCAGTTCCCGGGTGGCACACCCCGAAACCAGAGTGGAGGGAGCCCGATTCCTCTCGGGGCCGTGTGATTCCACTTTCGGCCGTGGGTTATGTTGTTGCTGGGGCCCCGAATCTGGTTAACTGCGCACTTGCGTTTGCCTTCCACACCCTGTATGACAGCAACTTTGCAGAGTGCCCTCTCGCACTCTGAACCCCTCGGGAGGTGTCGGAGAGCCGGTTTTGGCCTGATCCCCACAGGCCAGGCCGAGGTACCCCACCTGCTGAGGGACCCTGCTCGCTCGACAGATGCTGGGGAGGGACTGCGGGAGGGACCACAGGAGGTTGGCTCCAGGGCCGGCACCCTTGGCCGGGCCCCTGTCCTGCCACAGCTGCTGTCCCGTCTCGGCAGGTCCTGGTGCACCCACACCAGTTATGGCTTCCCTTCTGGCTCCAGTGGGCCGCTGGGAGACCCTGGTGGCGGCTGTGCCTCATCCCTCCTGCCCCAGAGGAGTAGGGCATGACCCTTGGTCCCTGAGACCTAACATGATCTAGGACCCAGGTGTGGTGGGGATGGTCTCCTTCCTTCTGCCGACGTTTGCTGGGAGACACAGTAGCTCTAGCACCGTCTGAGGTGGCTCCTCACGCTGTTACTCCTCCCTCTCAGTTCCGTCTTTTATAAAACGGGGCGATGGCACCCCCTTGTCGGGCTACCCTGGGCCCTGAAGGAGACGCTGGGCCCTCGTGTGTGTTCCCAGTCAGCGCCTCGTGAGCATGGAGTGTCTCCCTTCCTGGTTTGGAATAGGGACAAGGTTCCCTGTCAGACGCTCTGTGAGCAGGGAGCCATTGTGAAATGTACCAGCGCTGCCAGGAAGGTGTTCAGTGACATTCGGATCCTGTCACCATCAGCCACACCAGCCAGCCAAACCCGTCTGGCCGGTTACCTCCGGGCCTTCCAGGCAGGCCTTGAACCTGGGCCTGCCGGCTGACTGGCTGCGGCTGAGCCTGCACAGCCCACCTGCGCCCTCACCTCTGCGGGGACCCTCCCACCCCCCCGCTGCCACAGAAAAGACCCACAGCTCACCTGCCCACGTGACAAATACCTGAGATGCTACATCTCGTCAACTATGGCCATTTATTTGCCTATTATTTTAATTTTTGTTTTCACCCGAGAATATTTTTCCATTGACTTTTAGAGAGTGGGAGTGAGAGGGGAAGACGATGTGAGAGAAACATCGATGGGTTGCCTCCTGACCAGGGCCTGGCTCTGCAAGGAGCCTGCAACTGAGGTCCGTGCTCTTGACCAGCATCGAACCTGGGACCCTTTGGTCTGCAGGCCGACGCTCATCCACTGAGCCACACCAGCCAGGGCGAGGGCCGTTTTTGTGCTGAACACGGGCGCTGTCCCTTCTCATCCTTAAACTTGCAGATCCTGGGAAGCATGCAGACGGCTCGGCCGTGCAGCTAGTGTGAGGTCCCGAGGTGGCCAGCGCGGGGCCTTCTCCTGGGACGCGGAGGTCTACCTCCCGGAGGTGGGAGTCCACACCAGTCCCTGGGGGCGAGGAGACCCCCTCTGCCCGGCTCTGTGGGGGCCCAGGTGCAGCCACTTAGGACACAGGACGCGGGTCACGAGGCACGTGCCCTGACCCGTTCATAGGTCGGTGCTCACCCACTGAGCCCACCTGCCTGGCTGACCGGGCTGCTCCCCGCGCTTGCATGGGGGAGCCCACGTCTGCCACCACTGCTCTACCCTGTGATGCTGTTGGCTGACCCTGTGGTCTGGTCACTGGTAAATGAGACTCAGGAAAGGCCACGTGGGACTGACTGACTGGCTCTGTCCCCAAGGAACGATGGGTGCAAGTCTAGAAGAATGCGCTGGGGGCTTTAAAAACGTTCGCAGTTAGAAACATCTTTCACATTCTTTCATATTTAAGCCCATCTTGAGATCTTCAGAACGGCTGGGGCTAAGCCAAGGGGTGTGCCAACGCATGTAAACTGCAGCAAAGGGATGGTGTGCGTCTAGGAAGTAATCTCCCGAGAACCATCAGTTCCCTGGTTGTAAAACGGGGAACGTGTCATCACATGTGCGTCGCACGCTTCCAGGGCACACGTGTTAGACTGCGCCGCCCGGTGCACCAGCCGCCTGGCCTTGCCCAGGGGAGGGAGGAATGGGTGACTCAGAGGAAGGGCCCGCAGAATGAGGCACCACGTGTGGGTGGGGCCTGCGTCACACCCAGCCCTGTCCTCTGCCCTCCGCCCTCCGCCCTGGTCATAGGCACCAGGACCGTTGTGCCCTGCAGTTCAGTTTCATGATGTGAAAACTCCGAGGATCCCAGCGCCGCCTCTGCCCGCCTGCGGTGTCGGGAGCACGGGAGAAACTTCCTTTCTCCAGCTCTGCAGCACAGGCCTCGTGTCCCTCGGAACTTTAAGCCGCCCTTGGACCTGTCAGGGAGCCCGGCCAGCGTGGCTCAGGGGTTGAGCATCGACCTATGAACCAGGAGGTCACAGGTGTGATTCCCAGTCAAGGGCACATGCCCAGGTTGTGGCTCAATCCCCAGGGTGGGGTGTGCAGGAGGCAGCCCATCAGTGCTCCTCTCTCATCATTGATGTCCCTCTCACCCTCCCTTCCTCTCTGAGATCAATGAATATATCTATAAAGAAAGTGCAGGTGAGTCTTCTGCATACGTAAGCGAAGCGCATCTGTTCTTACCAACGTGTGGGAGAAGTCTGCAGGTGAGGCCGCCTGTCTGTATGTAACTGGATTCCGTATCAAGCAGGGGGTCGTAGAGCAGCGCTTCTCAACCTGTGGGGCGCGACCCCTTTGGGGGTTGAACAACCCTTTCACAGGGGTCACCAAAATACATCCTGCATATCAGATATTCACATGACGATTCATACCAGTAGCAACATTACAGTTATGAAGTAGCAACGAGAATAATTTTATGGTCGAGGGTCACCACAACATGAGGAACTGTATTAAAGGGTCGAGACATTAGGAAGGTTGAGAACCACTGTCATAGAGTGACAACCCCAGGAGCCGACTCCTCCGTAAGCATTTGCGAGCTTCACCAGTCACGGAAGCTCACAGATGTTTATTGGGGCGACATGGAAGTTATATGACCGCGATATAGCGCCACGCCCAGTGCCAGCTTAGACAGGATCCTTGCTCTCACCTCTGCTGTGGCCGAGAGCCGGGCAGCCAGATCAGGGCTGGGTATCAGGGACTAGGTCCTTCCTGGGACCTCTGGGAGTGACCCAGGACAGGGGTGGGAGGAGAGGACTGGCAGGAAGCTCTCGGACAGACGGACAGACGGAAATGCTGGCAGAGAGGTGAGTTGTGTCCTCTTGAATAGGAGTGACATTTACAGTGGGTGCCTGGGACGCCTCAGGGTGGGGCAGGGCTGCCTGGTGGCTGGGCTTCTCGGCCTCCTGGGACGGGAGGGTGGCCCTGCGGGTGCAGCCCCTCCCCTCAGAGGCTTCCGTGGCTTCGTCTCCCTGGACCAGACAGTCTCAGGACCATCCAGGTGGCCCCGTGGACTTGCAGGAGGCAGCAGGGAGCCCCCCTTCCCACCCCCCCGAGTGCTGGTTCTCTCTCTAGGAATGTGCAGAATGAAGGTGTGGCTGTGAGTGCCGGCCTGGTCCCTCTGTCCTTGTCGTGCCTCTGAGTTTGTCAAGTGTCCAGGCTTCCGGGGCATAAAAACTTCTCTCCTGATTTCCTAGTTATTCTTGTGCAATGTTATTATTTCCCCCTTTTTAAATATCTTTTTATAGATTTCAGAGAGGAAGGGGGAGGGAGAGACAGAGAGAAACATCCATGATGAGAGAGAATCATGGATTGGCTGCCTCCTGCCCGCCTTCTGCTGGGGATCAAGCCTGCAACCAGGGCCTGTGCCCTGATGGGGAGTTGAACCGTGATCTCCGGATTCATAGGTTGGAGCTCAACCACTGGGCCACACAGGCCGGACCAGCATTATTTTTCAAATAGGAGATTCACGTCTTCTCTCTGCTGCCTGGAGCAGGACCCCGCTCCTCAGAGTGCAGATCAGAAGCTACGGGAACCCTGTTTCCTATGGAATCTGGACGGCCTGTGATCTTGGCGTCTCTGACGGAGGTGCCTCTGGTCCAGGTGTCTGCGCGGACGCCCTCCCCAGCGCGGGCTCCTTTAGGTCCCGTGCATTTAGACATGAAATTGTCCCGAATAACACGCCCAAGAGAATGCTGGGCTGAGTGAAAACACGGTCCCAATCGCGTGGGCTCGCTGACCTGTAGTTTCCCCTGAACAATGCGAGAGGGTGTGCCGGGGGACCCGGGAGTTCATTTGCGCATCTGTTTGTGCGTTTAGTGATTCGGCCTGAACATGTTGACCTAGGACTCTCCTGGGGGGAGAGGGCTAGATGAGACTTGGCCCTCCCTGTGCGGAGCTCGCCGCCTGGACCTGGCGAGCAGCGGTGGCCTCTCCTCCTGGGCCAGGACCTCTGGGGTCAGGCACTGGTGTGCTGGGGGAGTGTAACCAGCTCTTGGAAGCGAAGGTAGTGTTGCTATACATTTCACCCACAGGGCCTGGGTAGAGGGTAATTCAGAATCATAGGACAGCCCGGTGGGCGTGGCTCAGTGGGTGCGCTTTGGCCCGGGAACCAGGAGGTCAGAGCACATGCCTGGTTGGCAGGCTCGATCCCCAGTGTGGGGTGTGCAGGAGGCTGTGATTATCTCTCATCGTTGATGTTTCTATCCCCCTCTCCCTTCCTCTCTGAAATCAATACAAATGTGTGTGTGTGTATATATATATATATATATATTTTTTTTTTTTAATATATTTTTATTGATTTCAGAGAAGAAGGGAGAGGAAGAGAGAGAGAAACATCAATGATGAGAGAAAATCACTGGCTGCCTCCTGCACGCCTCCTATGGGGCATCAAGCCCATAACCCGTGCATGTGCCCTTGACTGGAATTGAACCCGGGACCCTTCAGTCCACAGGCCGATGCTCTATTCACTGAGCCATTCCAGCCAGGGCCAAATATATTTTTAAAAATAACAAAATCATTGTACAGTCAATACCCTGCGATGGAAATGCAAGGAGCATTCATGGGTCACGGTGGTTTTGTTCGTCTGTGAGGACCCTCCCCGTCCCCTAACTGCCAGCCCAGCGAGACCTGCCAGTGGGAGGTGAACAAACTGACTACAGTAAAACCAACCCAGTCTGTGAGGGGGGTGGGGGGGGCCCTCCAAGCCAGTGGGTCAGGACTGGGTAGGTGCTGCCCTCTGGGGACATCTGGGCACCGAGCTGGGCAGAGAAAGGCCTGGCAAAGGGCCTGGCGTCTGCCCTGGTGGCTGTCAGCTCCAGCCACCTCCTCTGAGGGCCAGGAGTCCTGGGAGGCCTGCCGAGCCAACAAAGCCCCCTGTGACATCAGCCCTTCCCCCGGGCTGTGTCCCGGGTCCCCGCAGTCACCCACGGCTGCACACAGAAGAGGAACCCGCGAGCTCCGAGGATGTAAATCCTTCGTGGGGACCCGGTCATTATCCAGACGCCATGTAAATATCGCCCTTGTACCGCCCGCGCCCGGGTCCTGTTCTGAAGGACGTTCTGCAATAGCGCCCCCCGCTGGCACAGCCCTCGCTTCCATTGCTAACACGTGGACAGAGGTGGCTGTGAGAGCCCTCCCCGTGGAGCGTTCAGGGTGCTCTTCTCGGAGGAAGTAGGACAGTGATTCTGAGGCCACAGTAGGATCTCTAAGGCGAGTGACCCACGGCAGGTCTGTGGCGTGACTCGTTCCCGTCGTCTCTTCTAGTGGGAAGAGGGGCGTCCTGTCGGGCCGCTGTGCACAGGGGCCAAGCCTGGGAGCAGACGCAGCCGGTCCCTCGTAATCCAGTTGTCTCAGCGTCGCTGGGTTGGCTGTTACTGGTCGTTGTCAAGTTTCCTGTAACTTTCTGTTGACCATCAGGGTAGGGTCACGGCGGACAGGCCTGTGCGATACGTAGGGACGTCTGCTGCTTCATGTCTGTAAAGACTCGGCTTGATAATTTCTATTTAAAGGGAAATACATTGGCCCTGGCCGGTGTGGCTCAGTGGATGGAGCATTGGCCTGCGGACTGAAAGGTCCCAGGTTCGATTCCGGTCAAGGGCACGTACCTTGGTTGCGGGCACATCCCCAGTAGGGAGTGTGCAGGAGGCAGCCGATCGATGTTTCTAACTCTCTATTCCTCTCCCTTCCTCTCTATAAAATATCAATAAAATATATTTTAAAAAAAGTAAAAAATAAAGGGAAATACATTTTATTGATTTCAGAGAGGAAGGGAGAGGGAGAGAGACATCCATGATGAGGGAGAATCAGGGATCTGCTGCCCCCTGCAGGCCCCACAAGGGATCAAGCCTACAACCTGGGGCCTGTTCCCTGATCACTTAATCCAACCTTCTGGGTCAAAGGAAGCTCAACCCCTGAGTGACCCCTGGCTGGGGCAAAGCTTTGCTTTTTTTTTTTTTTCTTTAACAGATTAGACTCGAGCTGGGAAACTGTTACATTTCACATTTAAGAGTCATTAAATAGTCCCAAGTTCCTTTGCGGAGGCTAGTAGGAGCCCACTAGGTTTCGGGGCTGTATGGCGGGTTCGGGGTCCAGAGAAGGGGAGCCCCCAGGAGCTCACACAGACAAAAGGTCTCCCCTTTACCAGGCCCTGCACGCGGTCATTTTGGTTTTGATGAGGAAGAAGCAAATGGCAAGGAGCAGGGTTGTCAGAGAAAAATTGCGAGGAAGGGGGCGCCCCCTGCAGGCCAGGTGAGGTGTTAGGGGAACAGCTGGTGCAGACTTGAACCTGGCACTTAGGACAAAGGTGCTGCTCAGCCCAGCAGGGGCCGGGCAAGCTCAGATGCTAAGAGGGAGACGAGGCCCTGTGTCTGAGAGTGATGCGGGCGGGGAGGGGGTCCACGGGGCCCCTTCGGCTGGGGGCAAGCTGGTGGAGGTGGGCAGAGGGAGGGCCTGAGCTCTGCCCCCGCTCTGCAGACACACCTGGTTTCCTAAGTGCCCGTGGCTGCCCGTGGCCTGTTCCTCTCTTTCCTACACTTCCTCCTTTCCCTGGCCGTGGCCATCCCTGTTCCTCATGGCCGGTGGGGAGCCTGAGCTGCAGAGGGACAGTTGGCGAGGACCCAGGGGCTCCCAGTCAGGCCCACTCCGCCCGGCATTGAGCCTCACCCAGGGGCTCCGAGCTGGCACCTGGTGTGCATGGCACCAAGCACCATGGGGTGTCCAGTGCCAGCTGTGAGCTGGTAGAGTCGAAAGGGGCCCCTGCTCACCAGGAGGGAAAGGGGGAGCGCCTTGCTGAGTGCATGACCCCAGACACGCCCTCCACACGTTACACACATGTAACCCACACATATACATGCCCCCCCATACAGGCCCACCCCCCATACATGCCCCCAACACGCCTACCACCCACCCCCGCACACAGGCCCCTTCTGCCCTCCCCCACACACCCAGCCTGCAGTTCCCTCCTCACCCAGACCTGCCCTCCCTGCAGGCGCCCCCTGCTGGCCACCTGCTGCATGCACCACTCCTGGGAG
>PVJC01018415.1:0-31292 GCA_004026665.1 Murina feae | reverse complement strand
AGGCACATGGTACAGCAAAGGCTGCTTTTTGTGAGCTCTTTCTAGAATGTGCTTATATTAAATCATAAAGTTTTTTCCTCCTAATTATATAGCTTTCTTCCCATTAAAGAAAATGTATTGAGAGGAAAGGGGAGAGAGAGAAACATCAAAACATTTATCAGCCCTACTTGGTTTGGCTCTGACCTGGGTAGAGCGTCAGTCAGCCTGTGGACTGAAGGATCCCGGGTTTGATCCCAATCAGGGCCACATGCCCAGGTTGCAGGCTTGATCCCCAGTAGGGGATGTGCAGGAGACAGCCAATCAGTGACTCTCTCTCATCATTGATGTTTCTATCTTTCTTTCCCTCTCCCTCTCTGAAATCAACAAAAATATATTTAAAATTTTTTTTGATCGGCTGTCCCCTAAACACTCCCTACCAGGGATCAAGCCTGGAACCTTTGGCGAAACCTAACTAACTGAGCTGCCCAGACAGGGCCCTCCCAGTTTTGCAGTGAAAATAATTTAGCCAATTGGACATATATAAAACTGAACAAATGTTTTGGTTACAGATATGACATTGATTTATTTAGTGTTGGAAATAGTATAGTATTTAATTCATTATTTTCACCATTGGCAAAATTAGAATATAATCATTTAAAAAATAATTTTAAATTTACCTCATGTGCCATCTCTTAGATTGTCCTATATGTGAACTGTTGTGTTCTGTTTCAAAATTCAGACAAGCCTGGGTTCTGATTCTGTCTCTGCCACTTAATAAACATATTATCTATAACATGGGTAGAAGAAATAGTACTTCCTGGATAGGGCTGTTGATATTGAATGAGAGCACACATGTAACAAGACACACATGGTGGTCTGCAAATACTGCCTGCCTCTAAATATCATTGAGTATTTTGTCTTTGACACTTGAATAAGTAAGTGGATTGGTGATGAAGAGAAAAGGAAGATGAGGTGGCATTCATATCTATAACTTAATTACCTTTGATAATTCTTTGTGATTTTGTGAAAAAGTAAGTTTAAATTATTGACTGAAATAAAGATTTTCTGTGTCCACATACCTATGCTGTGAATCCCTCTTTATGGATAATCGAAAATAAAAGCAAATGTAGAAAATAACAAACTAAAATAGTCGTTATAGAAAAGAAAATTAAATCTGTGTTGGCATAAGTTCTTTTTTTTTTAACCCCATCAAATGGGCAAACACTGAAAACATTATCTTGTGGAAATGTTGTGGAGAAACTGTAGTATAGTTATATTCTATGTAAATGGAAAACTGTCAAAATTGTGAGGCACCATCAAATAGTTATATCCAACAACCCTAAAGAATTTAGTAAATATAAGAAATTACTCCAATACAAAAACAATAAAGCCCAGAAATATTATATTTAGCCGTGGCAAAATGTTAAAGGTAACAAAACACTGAGTGACATTATGCTTTATTAAAAACTATTCCCAACCTGGCTGGTTGGTTGATCATTGTCCTGTGCATTGAAAGGTCACAGATTGGATTCCTGGTGAGGGCACTTATACAGGTTATGGGAACCTATCAATGTTTCTCTCTCACACTGATGTTTCTCTCCCTCCCTTCCTCCTTTCCTTTTTCCCTCTTATTCTCCTTGTCACTTCCTCTCTCTCTAAAATCAATGAAAGCATAGTATTAAAATCCAAGATTAACCGTGACGGACTGGTGTTTAAAAAAAATTTTTTTAAATGCTATTTTCATGAAAATTGCAGCAACAGGAAAAAGAAATTTACAACTATATGCATACTTTTGATTACCACTATAAAAATTATATATGTGAAGGGACAAGAACCATAAGAAAACAGTGAATGAAAGACTTGTATTTACTTGACCAGCAGAATATTGGGCTTCTGGGGTTTTTCTGGGGGGCAGTTTGGGTTTGTTTTTTTTTGTTTGTTTGTTTGTTTTAATTGTGTATATCTTTAAGCAACTTGTTAGTTATATAATAATTTTAAGCAAAAGAAAGTGTTCTAGCTGTATTTTGCCCTATAAAGAATATTTGTAACAAAATAAACTGATGAACAAAATAGGTCCAAAGGTATGGATGCATGGAACAGAAGAACAGACCTTTGTGGGCGGGGTTGGGATAGAGATGAGGGGACAAAAAGAGATTAACCAAAGGACATGCATGCATATATGCATAACCCTGGACACAGACAGTAGCACGGGAAAGGCCTGGGGTGGGACAGGGATTCGGTGGAAGGGGACAAAAAGGGGAAAAATGGGAGGTGTCTGTAATACTGTCAAAAATAAAATAAAATTTTAAAATGAAGAATATTTGTTAGCTATTTGCCATCAGAAAACTTACCATGCACTCTTTAAATATTTGTTATTCTTATTGTTCTTTTTCAGAACTTCCTGAAAGTATGTGTCTTAAATTTCAATGTGGTGTTCAGATTCAGTTAGGATTTGCGGCTGAGTTTTCCAACGTCATGATAATCTACACAAGTATAGTCCACAAACCACCGGATATAATAATGTGCGATGCCTATGTTACTGATTTTCCACTTGTAAGGCTTTCCTTTTTTTTATTATTTAAAATTAATGACATATTCTCATTACTAAAGACTAAATTTTGGAAAATTTAAAGTTGATGGTAAATATAAAAGAAACATATATCATATATAAATACTTGTTTGTATTTTATTAACAATGGTCATATTATTTGAAAACGAATTGCCAGCATACCTTAAATTTGTCAAGTTTAGAAATGTCTGAAGACTGGTTCTAAAAGAAGATAAAGGGAAAGGCAGTCTTTGGTGTATCCATTTATTCTTCTTAAATATGCTAGTCATATAAATTCTCGACCCCTTTCCAAAAGTGATAAATGAGGAAGGAGAGAATCCAAGAGCCACTCCGTGGGGCTCAAACTTAAAGGGAATCTTGAGTAGGTTAAGAAGTGTTTCTAGGGATCGTTTAAAAGGAACCGTCCTTTAGAGCTAACATTTTAAATGCACCAGCACAAAATGTAAGATTCCTATGATTCCTAGAACATTGTTTCTTTAGCCTTGGATAAATGATTCACCGATTTTCACAGGACCTAGATATTGATCCAAAAGATGCAAATAAAGGGACGCCTGAAGAAACTGGCAGTTATTTGGTGTCAAAGGAGCTTCCCAAGCATTGCCTCTACACTAGACTCAGTTCACTGCAAAAATTAAAGGTTACTATTTTTTTCTATTTATAATGAACAGAAAACTTTATGAAAGTGAAAATTTATTTGGGCATGTGATCTTTGTATAGTAGGTGCTGCTTCATTGAGTATGAAATTAAAGTAGAGATAACTGATATACAGTGAGTCTTAGCAGTGACCCTTTTCAGATTGTATTCGGTTCTCATGACAGCCTGAGGGTTTTCACATGAGAGTATATGTGACTACCCTCCATGTTCTGAAAAGTTAGAGACATAGAGCTTAATCTGCTTTTAAATATCTCGGCATTTTCAAATAATTATTTCCTAGTTCCGTGACTTTCTACAAAACAAATAGCAAATTAGAATCAGAACTTATTTTATTTTTCATTTCTTGTTAACTTATATATCACTACCTCTGTATGATTGAGCTTTCTCATAAAAGCATATCTTTGCCAAACCTGAGTTTGTACTGTATTCATAGCTGCATGACCATTGGATGTGTTAGCCAAAACTTAGGGAATGAAGTGGGCCCTACTGACATTTGCAGATAGACAACAGACATAACCTATTGTCACCCTGTTCATAACTAATCTCTATTCTCCTTTGAGCTTTGAAAAGCAGCCCATTTTCTGATTTAGTTATATCACCTATGATTGTTGGTTATTATTTCACAATATTTTAAAAACAGATAACCTTTTGGCTTGGGTATAAAGCCAGACTATTGTTTCATTAAAGGATCACCCCCATCATCTCCAACAGTAGAGAAGGGGAAGTTTCTGAAGCCCACTGCTTTGAATATACTGTTTTCACTGTTCACCAGGAACATAACACAGGATCTCTGTGATTCTTGACTACTTTAATAGTAAGAACTAGAATTATATATGAATTAAAACTATTGATTGAGGGGAAATGAGAAGACTATTGCCGGCCTTTCTCTTGTAGGGAAGGTGTAAAGGGTGCTTGAGTATTTGGATCCTGGAAAAGGGGTGTGAGTGGATTTTCATTGTCGCTTGGTTTTTCTATACTTATTCCTTTTCCTTTTTAGGAACATCTGATCTTCACAATATGCTTATCATATCAGTACTCCGGATTGGAAGATACCATAGAGGAAAAGCAGGAAGTGAATGTTGGGAAACCTCTCATTGCTAAACTAGACATCCACCGAGGTTCAGGAAGGAAGACTTGCTTTCAAACTTGTATTATGTGCAGTGGCCCTTACCAGAGCTCTACATCCACGTCAGTGGGAGCCGGACATTATCATTCTTCTCAAGACTCATTCATTGGTGTTTACCATTCACAACTTGGTAATTCAAGTAGTGCCATACCATCGGATAGCTGTCAATGCAGCCGGACCGCAGATGCATTTATTTCAAGTCATACACAGCATTATTCGTGTCAGATTGGTAGAAGTAACGTGCCGGTCGAGACAACTGATGAAATACCATTTAGCTTCTCTGACGGACTCAGGATTTCTGAAAAGTGACCTCCTTATTTTTTAAAGTTATCAGAGTTACTAGATGCATCATATGCAACAGTCTTATAGAAAGCGAGGTGAAAAAGCACGTATGTGTATGTAGAGAGAGAAAATAACAGCTGTTTCACAGCAGTCTCAGAACTTTGAGATGTTGCAATTATATTATTTAACCACGGACTTCCTCATCCTCCTTTCTCTTTTGAGGTTTTGTGAATTGACTGGTTTGTTCTGTAAGAGTGAGGCATGGATATATATCAGTTTACTTGTATATAACAAAAATATTCTAGTTTTGACCACTCTAAAGTAAGAACAGTGGGAATGGCATTATTGTAGGATAAGTCATTGTGTTTTTAGAACTAGTGATCATCAAGCTTACCCTTATTTTATCAGCAGGAGAAACAAATTGAGGCATCTTGTTTAAGTGAGAGCTGGCACTGAAACCTCCAGATTTCTATGCTCATGTTTATGCCGCTACACATTGCTTCCCTGTCGGGTTCTGAGATAGGTATTTTTTTTGTAGATAGATTTAAAGATAGGTATGTAAATTTATATATCTATAAATAATCTAAAAATATACAAATTTTAGTGTTTTTTGCTACATTGTGAGTTAAAAGGTTTACATATAAATTCTTTGTAGCACAAGCTAAAATTTTTCTAAGGTCATAAAAGCACATGAGAGGTGACAAAATGTTTGTCTATGTTAAAGCTAGCCATCAAGAGTTTGCTAGTGGATAATCTTGGTAGCTGTTGGTCTGACTCTTACAAACATTGGACATGTCTTCCTTGATAACATGTATTTTTTTATTGAATTTTACTCACCTGAAGAGATAACTGTGCCCTAACTGGTTTGGCTCAGTGGATAGAGCATTGTCTTGTGGACTGAAAGGTCCCAGGTTCAATTCTGGTCAAGAGCATGTACCTTAATTGCAGGCACATCCCCAGTAGGAGGTGTGCAGGAGGCAGCTAATTGATGTTTCTCTCTCATTGATGTTTCTAACTCTCTATCCCTCTCCCTTCCTCTCTGTAAAAATATATTTTTTAAAAAAGAGAGAGCTAACTGTATTGCCTTTGGTTCTACCCAGAAGCAATCTTAAATCCTAAAAACAACTTATCCTGGTATATTCTGTTTTCTTTATTTTACAAAAGAGAAAGTGAGATTCAGAAGTATTAAGTGCCTGCCTGAGACTGTCCCACTAACAGGTGTCAGATTGGGAATTCAGAACTATCCAAATGGCCCCAGAGCCAGACCTTCTTGCACTGCGCTGCCCTGTCCCCTGTCTGCTCTGTTCTCTGGTCATCTCTATAAGAGAGCGGAAACAAGAAGGTATTGCATTGTTCAACCTCAGCTGAGAGCATGCACATCAAGGACTCAAAATCTTCACTGGTCTGCACATGTCTGTGAGTGATCAAAAAAGTGCTTCCAAAAAAAAAAAAAAGTGCTTCAAATATTGATTCTGGGATTACAATAAATTGGCAAATTCAAAATTCAGAATTGTGAATAATGAGTATCAATTGTGCCATGTTCATAAAGGACAAAATTGCCGTGATTATCTTAATAGATGCAGAAAAAGCATTTGATAAAATTCAGCACCCTTTCATGATAAACTTAGTCAACAGCTAGGAATGAAAGGAAACTAAGATCACACTTCATGGCAGCAGACTGAATGTTGAATGCTCTCCTCCTAAGATAAGGAAGAACACAAGGATGTTCTCTCTCATCAGTCCTGTTTAACATTGTACTTGAGGGTCCAACAATGGTAATTAGGCAAGAGAAAGAAATAAAAGGCAAGCATACTGGAAAAGAAGGAAAACTAAATGTATTTACAAGTGACATGTTTCATTATATAGGAATCCTAAAGAATATATTTTAAAACAAATGAGTTCAACAGGTTATAGGATCAATGTACAAAAATCCATTTCTTTGTTTATGAATGACTATTTTTTTATAAAGGCTGATAAAAAAACAAATTCTATTAAAGAAAACACATCTCAGTTAAACACTGATAACTGTATTTACTTATCAAATGCTGTTAAAGTTTTCTAAAACAACTTGAACATCCAACACACATATTTAATCTCAGTACAGTGGGTTCAAGACCACATGTTAAATATATCAAGGCCAGATTGCAAGTTACCATCTTCATGTTTTCTTTTAAATGCATTTGATGATTCCTTGGCAGTATTTTGTGATGACATCATGTTAGTGGTAATAAGAATGATTTTGGACCCAGTTGATGGATTAATTAGGGCATTCTGAACTGCTAATCTTACAGGAATTGATGCTTTTACAGCTGGGGACTATGAAGTGGGCATCTATACTGTAAACCTTTGTCCTGTGAGGGACATTGGAGTCACTACTTTAGTTGAAACTGACATGATTTGTGGGGTTGGTGTGCCAAGTGTGAGAGTAGTTGGTCTTCTAGTAACTAAATCAACACTTAACTGTGTCACTGTTACTCTTTCTACAGAAGTAGATCCCTTTTTTTGTGTGAAGACTTAAGTCTATAGTTTGGAGCAGCCAGGCAGTATCTATCAGGTGGCAATCTAGGACCTGCATGTGGCTTGATCAATAGCAAAGGGTTTGATTTTATTGCCTTGCAATATCCAATGAAAAATTTATTGGAGGAGGACACTGGGTTGCCAATTGCACATCAGCTGCATCAATAGCAGCTTTCTTAGGAACTTTTGCATCATTTAGAATTGTGGTTACATATCGGATAAGTAAATGCCAACATCTGATTGATAACTCTTGGCTCATATTTTGTAATTCCCATAATCCTTCAGAGTTTGTGCCATCATCTGCGCATTCTTTGGCATGCTCTTGGGGAAGCCATCATGCCAGACTTCATGCATCCAGTGATCAGACTTCTCGAGCTTAATCACCCACACTAATGTGTTTCAGTTCTGATCTTGAAACAAGTTCTTTGCCTATCGACCCCTGGTGTACCAGTGAGCAGGATATTTGGAAGCAACATGGTCCTCAACATGGTGACTCTCCAGTTTGATTTCTATACTAGCAATGAATATTCTGAAGTTGAGATTTTTTTTTAAATTCAATTTATAGTAGCATCACTATGAATAATGAAGAAATTAAAGAAGACCTAAAAAAGTAATGGGAAACATCTTTGTTCATGGGTTGGAAGACTTAACATTGTTAAGATGGAAGTGTTGCCCAAATTGGTCTACAGATTCAATTCCCATCAAAATCCCAGCTGGCTCTTTTTGCAGGAATTGATAAGTTAATGATAAAATTCAGAGAAATGCAAGGGACCCCTAGCCAAAGCAACCTTTAAAAAGAAAGTTGAAAGACACACTAATTTTAAAACTTAAAACAGTTTAGTACTGGCATGAAGATAGATGTATAGGTCAAGGGAATACAAAATATAACTTATAGTTTAGAAATAAATCCATACATTTATGAATTAATTTTTTGAGAAGGGTATCAATCCCATTCAGTGGAAAATAGTTGTCTTTTCAACAGTCAGGAAAACTGAATAGCCATGTGTCAATGGACTTCCACCTTGTACCACCTACAAATTTTAATTCAAAATGGATCACACACCTAAATATAAGAGTTAAAACTATAAAACTCTTACAAGAAAACAGAAGTAAATCTTTATGACCTTGAGCTAAGTGATAGTTTCTTAGAACAACACCAAAAACACTAGTAACAAAGGAAAAAAATTAATTGGACTGTTTCAAAATTAAATTTAAAGGATGTTATCAAGAAAGTAAAAAGATAAGCCACAGCATGGGAGGAAAGTTTTGAAAATAATATCTGATAAGAGACTTGTATCCATAATATATAATTTGTATAATTTATAATAATAAAACATACATATATGGGGTGTCCCAAAAAGTGTATACACGCACTGAATAATCATAAAGGCAGTGTTTATTAACATATTTCATTTTGAAAATTGAGCTATTAGCTGTTAAAGTGTGTATACATTTTTTGAGACATCCTGTATATATGCTACTGCCTAATTATGGTTATTGTAGAACAATAACCAGTGAACAAAATGGTAGCCTCTAACACCATATGGTAATTGAACGATTGAAATACAGCTAGTGTGGGGAACTGAATTTTTAAATTTTAGGTTTAATTTAGCCACATCTAGCTAATAGCTTCCATATTTGTGCTGTAGTAGGAAGTGGAGCTAGAAGTTAGGTAGGGTAAGGGGCTTTTACTTTTCACCTTATACTCTTGTGTGTATTTGAATTTTTAAGCTGAGTGTGTATAATTTCAAAACATTTTTAAATAGCTACAGGGATGGTTCACTTTTTGTCTTCTATCAGCCATGTCTTTTATTTTACTTGAATCTCTTACACCAATTGCTTTATAATATTAACGCAGGATTTATACTTCAGTGGAACTTTGTAAATGTGACCTTTCAATACTAATTATAATATGAGAAATTGATTCGGATAGTAAAAGCTTACATATCCAAAGATAATATTTGATTCTAGGGGAGGGGGTAGTCTCTGGACAGTAACTAAAAATTATTATAAAGTAGCCATTATAAACAATGTGTTTACAAAAATCAAATGTCAGTACACAAGATTATAGGAATATAACACATTAAGGCTATCTATCCAAAGGCAAACAGGCAAATAAATAGGCAGCAGCATAGCCTAGGAAGGAAAGTCAGTAGAGAATTACAACAGAAAAGATGCCTTCAGACCTCCTCTCACTTCCCTCACCAATGCTTATTACTCTTCAAGTCTCTACCTAACACAAGATGAAACAATGAGGTGCTGTCTTCAGTAACCACCATTTTTTGACTTGTCAAAACTCAAGAAAATTCAATCATGTAGCCACAGCCCAGATAGTTAATCTATTGACACACAGATCAGCACAAGTTTAATATCAGATCTGTTTTTTGAAGAGTTTTTAACTAATTTTTGTTTTCTGTTATTTGAACATTCTGTGGTTATTTATATACTATTATTGCTTTTAACTGTAAACTGATACCAAACACAGAAATTACATGTTACTTCTGTGCATTTCTCCCTGTTTACCTAGTTTGACACTGAATTTTATCCAGGCCTAACTAATATACATATATATTTTTTAATGTATTTTTATTGATTTCAGAGAGGAAGGGAAGGGGGACAGAGATAGAAACATCAGTGATGAGAAAGAATCATTGGTCAGCTCCCTCTTGCATGTTCCACACTAAGGATCAAGATCAAAACCCGGGCATGTGTCCTGACCAAGAATTGAACTGTGACCTCATGGTTCATAGGTCAAAGCTCAACCACTGAGCCATGCTGGCAGGGCTAATACTTGCCTTGAATTATGTGGTAGAGCTCTCATTCTATAATACTAGTAAAGAAAAAGATACCCAGAACATGAGAATATTTGTATAAATATATAATTTTTTTTCTAATTTTGACACCATTAAAAATATTTCAGCGTCTGACACAAAGTTTGTCTTTCATAAGGAGTCTGAGTCCTGTTCACTCTTCCACCCAAACTCACTTGGTAAATGGCTGCTTGCAGCTACCATTTTAGTAGAATGAGTGGTTCATCAATGCTATCCAAGCTTAAGGTATAAATGTTTATGTAAAAGAGGGAAAGCAAATAAGCTTTGGGGTGGGCATGTGGCTTTCTGTATGCTAGGTACAGATGTTTGACGCACAGGGCTCGTTTAACTCTGCCTTGCCATCTAGCGATGAGGAAGCAATTGTTCGGCTAACTGAGATGTCAGTTCTCCCTGGAGAGCCCAGCTGGTGAGTGGAGGAGGCAGGGAGGCGCCAACCAGAACCCAGCCTATCGTGTTCATAGTGCTGCTGCTGATCGTCCAACACCCACGGGATACACAGTCATTGTTGAATATAAATGCTGAGTCCCTGCAAAAGTTGTGTGACGGTAAATGCTCAGGTTTGCTGGAGTTTCCTATAGTTGTCTAAGAGACATAAATCATTGTTTGAATGAAGTTTGCAAGAAGCCATCCTACTTTGAAAACAGAAGGAATGGCATCTGGAATTTGATAGCTCCATCTTGGTGTTTTTCCAACAAGCAGAAAAAGAGCCAACAGTGATTTTTGATGGCATAAGTGTGTGAACAGTGTGACTTAATATTTCATTCTAAGTATATAAAAAATGTTTTAAATATGGAAACATTCTTTTTAAAAAATAGGTTGGTATTGATTTTTAGAGAGAGGGATATAGAGATAGAAACATCGATGAAAGCTGCTGCCTCCCACAACCCCCTCCATGCCCCCAGGTCTGCAACCTTGGCATGTGCCATGACCAGGAATAGAACCAGTGACCCTTTGTCCATGGGTTGGCGCTCAACCATTGAGCCATACCGGCTGGGCTGGGAACATTATTCTTAAAGGAGAAAGTAATTTACCAACTCTAGGTGTGACAGTCACAGGTCATATTCCAAAAACTTCTGAAGGAGTTGGCCTGAAATTAGTAATGTTGCTGTGTTATGCTCAACAGAGTTCTGACAGGGAAAGGTGCTAAAAATATTTTTTAAGTATTTTCATAAGCTTTAGTTTTACCACTTTTTAAAAATTTGTATAAAATGGTCATTTCTGTGTTACAAAGATTTATGTCTTCCCTAACAACTTCCTTTCTATAATTTATTATCTTCTACTAGGGCCCCGGTGCACAAAAATTTGTGCACTCTGGGAGGTCCCTCAGCTGGTCCTGTGCCCTCTCGCAGTCTGGGACCCCTTGGGGGATGTCCACTTGCTGGCATGCCTGGCCAGCCTGGGTGAGGGGCTGATGGCTGTTTGCAGGCTGGCCAAGCCCCCCCAGTGGGAACCCTCACCCCATGGGGGTGTGGCCATCCTGGGTGAGGGGCTGAGGGCTGTTTTCAGACTGTCCACAGCTCTCATTGACCCAAGGTCCCAGTGAGGCTGGCTGGAATCAGGTTTCTGGGGTTTATTTTTCTTCTATAATTGAAACTTTGTTACCTTGAGCCAAGGCCTAGGCAGGCAATGGAAGCCTCCTATTTGTTTCATCTCTGTGGCTTCTATAAATGAAATATTGTTTCTTGAGCAGAGGCCTGCTGGCCTAGTCAGGCAGTTGCAACAGAAGCTCCCTACTTCTTCTAGCTCCGTGACTGCCGATTGCCATATTGGCTGGCTTAATTTGCATACCGCCGCTCTGATTGGATGGTGGGGGTGGCTTTGGGGTCTCAGAGTGGTGGTCAATTTGCATATTACTCTTTTATTAGATTAGATGTGTCTCTGTCCCCCTTGCTGGCAGGCTTGGGTGCCCACATTACCATCTGGCCTCTGTGGCCTCTAGTCTCTGCCCAGTGTGGGCAGGTGGCTTTGTCTTCCTTCCCGGTTTCCTGTGCTAACAGTGGACCTCATATGGAGTCCAGGTTTTCAAACTGTTCAGAGCACCTTCTCTCTGAAATGGTGGGAGTGGGGCTCCTCACCTCTGTTTCATCTGGAGCAAATCTGCTTTTATGTTTATAGACAGCCTTTCCAAGTTAGCTTCGGTTTGCATAGAAAGCTTCTCAGCCAGCAACCATGGATCCCCTCTCCACCAGATGCCACCATTTCCTGGAGATTCTGCCCACATGCACACAGCCATTCCCCACCCCAGCTGGGAGCAGACTATAGCTCTGAGAAAGAAGGCAAGGCAATCCCCTGAGTCGTGAGGCCTCTGGCCTCCCTTTTACCGTAAAGGGAGGAGTTCAGCAGGCCAGGCCATCATAGGTGCTGATGACAAACAAGAGCCATAGGAGGAGGTACTGGCCAGCCGTGTTGGCCAACTGCCCAAAACTTGGCCCTCAAATTAACTCTGTCATTCAAGATGAGGCTTGCTGGTGGGTGTTGTTAACGAAGCAAGGTACCATCTGATACCCTCTCATTTGAATGCGTTAAGTTTCTTAAACCCCGATTTTACACTGGTGTCCCCTGATGTCATCGTGGCCTTGGGATGTGTATGGTTTCAAGGCATATGGTGGTATGCCCACCAGCAGACAAGGCAAAGAGTTCTTGTTAGGAAAGGCCAGGTGAGCAGCATGCTAGGTCAGCTGGCCCCCCCATACCCTCCATGGAAGCCCAGCTGTGTAGACAACCAACTCAGTCAAAGGCAGTTTTGTAAGCATGGTAGGAACAAGGGAGGCACTGAGAGGAATCCAGCGGTTAAGAGCTGATGCTGCAGGGCTCTGTGTTGGATGCTAAGTTTTGTAATCACCCTCTGGGCAATCAGCAGATTTTGAAAGTGGTCAGCTGGGCAAGACAGCATCGTGCTAATAGGTTCTGGAAATTGTCTGGTCAGGCAGGAATGGCCTGGAGGCAGGAGAGCTCTTGAGAGACGCATATATTGATGGGGCCTGAGAGCAGACGGGACACCTAGAACTCTGTGTTAGAAAGGAATCGGGGCATGTGGCAACGGCAGAGAGACAAGCCAACGACAGGGTGCACCCTGGAGAAACAAGTAGGGTGAAGCCACAGCTGCAGGGAGACCAGGGGCCAGAGCCAACTGGGCACAGTTGAAGCTTCCCTTGCTCAGAGGGGAGAGAGTGCAGTCCCAGTCATCTGGAAATGGCTTGCTGTTAGGAATGCCAGCCTGCACCCACACTGGGGAGGGCTCAGACCCATGAGGAGAAATGCTAGGGCTCTGAGCAGGGGGAGGGGGACCTACGAAGAACCTGTGTAGGGACCTTCGGGGATTTGAGGCACCCCTTGCAGGACTGCAGGCTCCCCTCCAGGCCTTCTGGGCCTGCTCCTGCTCTGAGGCAGGCCTCGCCCTCTGGTTGCTCTGGGGTGGCCATAAGCTGAAGTTGCCAGCAGAGGGCAGCACAGGCTTGGGTTTGTCCTTGGCTCTCAGATCTGGGAGCCAATGTATGTTCCCAAGTTTCTGTGGGAAGAATGCAGTTGCCTGGAAGGGTTTGTGAGTCTACCAAAGGGGTCCCTGCCCACATTCAGAAACAGGACCAAAGGCTAGTCCAGATCCTCTGAAATTGGTCTGTACAATATGTATCTAGGAAATGATGAGCAATCATGACACAAAGAAATAAATGCCTTAGACATTTGGCCTTCAATGAGCTAGAAAGAGAGCAAGACAGAGCCTAAGCCCCAATACTAGCAGTGGGCACTATTTAGACAGCAGCTCCTATGAGCCTGGTGCTGTGCCAGCTATGCTGCTTCCTGGGCCTTTGTGAGGGCGCCGCTGTCTTTGTGCTGTGGCTGCAGGGGGAACAAGCCCAAGGTCCGGCTGATGTGCCTGAGGCCACCAAGGAGGCTAATGGTGGTGCCTGGGTTTGGACCCAACAGCCTGGCTCCAGGGACAGGGCTGCATGGCCTCACCTTGCCAACACTGCGCTGGGGCAGCGAATAGCTATACGGGGGCGATCCCATCCTGGGGGAGCTCAGAAGTGGCAGGTAGGTGAGTTTCCCATCTTCGGACAATGTCAGGAGCACGAGTCCTGATGAGCTGGAACTGCCCCAAATCTATTCTGACGGGTAAATTAATTTCTACATGAAAGTTTTCACAGGGTCGCCTGTGCAACCACAGTGCAACATGCCTTAGTGGGGGAGAGAACGTCACCAAAGGGCCTGAGAAAAGCCAGGATGTTCTCCTAACCCGACATGTCTTGGGATGCGCTGCTTCGTTTTTGTTCTTGACTTTGCTGCCTGTCTCTCCAAGGGACTTGGCCCTGAGAGTACCCGGCGGGGGAAAGGCCACGGAATTTGTGTTCTCCCCTGACCCGAAAGGGCAGAGAGAAACATAGAACTGAACACATGAAATGATTCTCTTATTTTCCCGTATGTGTTTTTCTTTTTTTCTTTTAAATATATTTTATTGATTTTTTACAGAGAGAAAGGGAGAGGGATAGAGAGTTAGAAACATCGATGAGAGAGAAACATCAATCAGCTGCCTTCTGCACACTTCCCACTGGGGATGTGCCCACAACCAAGGTACATGCCCTTGACTGGACTCGAACCTGGGACCTTTTAGTCCGCAGGCCGACACTCTGTCCACTGAGCCAAACTGGTTAGAGCTAATATGTTTTTCTAACATGCATTTTGGCTCTTATCTACAGTATCACGGTAGGGGGCAGTAGAAAAGAAAAGGTTTAGTGTGAAAACAGTATTATTTCAGGTGTATATGCCACTGAGCACACAGTAATTTTACTAACCTCTCCTTTCTTTCGCTCCTTCTGCACCTGACCTTCTCCCTCAACCTGTACCCACCCCCTGCCATTAGGGAGAGACAGAGGGGAGGGATCCAGCGCTGCTCTCATTGGTGACAATACGTGTCTGTTTATTTCCCACCAGCTAACTGTACTTACAGAATAAAAAGTTCAACCTCTAGTGCCTGGCAGTTGACTGGTTAGTGCGTAAATACACACGCTCCTTTTTTCCTCCATCTGTTCCTTATTTTTCATAATTGAGTCCTGCTTTTATTTGCATGTACAAGTGGGTGAGATTTGAATGTCCTTTCAGATATGAGTGTCTGTATACGACAAAAGGTGCTGGGAGTGAACACAGCCCTGCCCTGTTTCAGGTGGGCTGCACTCGCATCCCCTCCTCTCGGTCTTCGTTTTGTTTGTTTCCCAAGGTATCATCAGTGTCCATGCTGCCAGAGGCCGCGGCACCATGTGGCCTTGGGATGTTTGCAGGCCCTTTTGCCAATGAGCAGTGTGCCCATGTGTTAACTGTCTCCAGCCTCCCCAGCCCCCCTCACAAAGAAGTGTGTGCCCTCTCTCCTGGCCCGTGCCCCTCTGAGCCCCTTGCCAGGAGTGCCCCGGTGAGCCAGCTCCTCCTGGAATTACTAGTTAAAATGAACTATTTCTGGCTTTCTCCGCATGGGGCCAGATTTTGCAGAGAGAATAGGATGTGAATTTTGTGTTTAGGGGATGTCATTTTCCTCCCATCCTGTCAGACCAACTTCAATGTCTACTTCAATTTCTTTAAACCAGGGTTTCTCAACTTTGGCACTATTGAAATTGGGGGCAGATCATTCCTGCTTGCTGGGAGCCATCCTGGAAACTGGGGGCTATTTTAGCAGTGGGGTATTTGCTGGCTTACCCACTAGCACCACCCAAAATTGTGACACCCCAAAATGTCTCCAGACCTTGCCAGATGTCCTCTGGGGAGCTGCTGGTTGAGAACTGCTGGTCTGGTGGTTAGAAGCCAAGGAGGGTGCATAACACCCCACAATGCCCAGGAGAGCCCCCATGACTAGAATTCTTTGGCCCGAAATGTCACTAGTGCTGAGACTGAGACCTGCCCTGGATGTTTAGCCAGGATTGGTCACATCCTTTGTGGGTTTTGCAGCCCAACAGATTCTTATCTGATACCCCCCTCACCAAATTTCCTCCTGGTACAATAAATGGATTGAAAGACTATAAAAAGTCAGAGTCTTGAAGAGAGAAAGAGTGCTTACCCTCAACTTGGGGCTTTCCAAGATTGCATCTGGATGGAGCTAACCGCCCCTCAAAGGGGAAGGACAGCTGGAAATTGGAGCTCCAGGGGGAGTGACCAGCAGGATGTTGAGGGCATGAGGATCATGTAACCTTGGTGCTGACCCAATGGACATGGTTCCTATGGAGCCTCCCACTGGGGACTTGAAAGCCATAATACTAGATGGGCAGTGATAAACCTGGCGTGTCCAGAGCCTGTGTGGGTGCAGTCATGCTGTGATGCCAGGAGAGCCTGAAACCCACTACCAGCTGTGACATTAAGATAAGGTGACCAGACATCCCGCTTTTGGCGAGACAGTCCCGATTTTCAACAGTTTGTCCCGCATCCTGCTGCGTTTTAAAAAAAGTCCTGATTACTCTTTGCAATATTTTAAGTAATAATAAAGAAGAAGAAGAAAAGAGCCCCCCCCAGTCAATGGTGTACCGCTTTAAATCTGGTCACCTTACATTAAGACCATCTGTCTTACTCTCTGGGGAGGCGCGTCGGTGCCGATCTGGGGACTTCGTAAGCCTGAAGGCATTCGGAACCAGCTTTCTTTGCTGAGAACTCTCCTCACATCTTGTTCTCTGAGAAGCAGAAAGAAATGCTTACATTTAGGGTACGCGGCCCCATCAGGGCTGCTCTTTCTAACTCAAGGTCAAAATAGTCTTCTCAGAGACAAAAAAGAACTCCATAAGCTTCAGTTGTAAAATTCATTTTCCATTGCTCATGACCATTGTGGCCAAGGCTATCTGCCACGGGCATCTCCCCACCCGCCTGTGTGGCTGGAGTTAAAGGGGCTTCCTCGGCGTTCTGGAGGAAGAAATTGATGGGGCTCCAAGAACTCAAGCTACCCCTGTCAGGAGGGTCCCAGAACGGCCTGGCCTCCCTGGCCCCCACGGTGGGGACACAGGAAAGAGAGTTCCTATTTGCACACTTCAGAACTCCAGTGGGTGACTCAAGGGTGAAACCTTCCATAGTCCTTGGATTCAGAGAGACGTTACGGAAAGATTTCCATATGACAGAGGTTCCTCCTCATGATGTCCCTGTGTCTCTCTTCTCTGTCCTGATGTCCCAGCATGGGAGGCAGGAGGCCCCAAAAGACATCTGCATCCAAATCCCCAGAACCTGGGAAGCTTAGCTTCCACGGCAGATGGATTTTGCAGATGTGATTCACAGTCTGGATGGGGAGATCATCCTGGTTTGTCTGGGTGGTGGACTAATGTCATCACAAGGATCATCAGGACGGGACTGTGGGAGACTCGAGGTGAAAGGAACTGACAAGCAGAGCTTGCATGGACGCTCCATGAAGACGGAGGAAGGGGCCACAAGCCAAGGAGCACAGGCACCTAGTCGAAGCTGAAAGGCATGGAAATGGATTTTTCCCCAAAGCCCCTGCCACCCGCCTGGTGTTCCCTCCCAGCCCTCCTACCTGCGTCCTCCCCTTGAGACGCTCTTGATGCTCACTCTAACCTGAGTGCAGCCCCATTCAAACGTTGGGCAGAATGAGAAGGGACAATGTGAGCTCTCCAACTCTTTCCTGTGTTGTGCTGCTTGCTCACTGACTAATCCTAAATTTTTTTTCGGAATTTTATTTCTTCTCCACCTTGGGGCAGATAAGGAGTCTCCCTTACCTAGGACATGCAGCGCAAAACCAGGGTGTTTATGAGGGAATTTTACTGCTCTGGGCTAGGGGAAGGAGGGCGAGGAGAAGACATTTTTTGAAGAGCTGCTTGTTCTGTCCCAGCTCCAATTCTCATGCCATATTACTCGGATCAATGGGCCACCTGTGTCCTGTTTCCCAGCCAGTCGCTTCCAAGGGACTTGGTTGAGGACTCACGAGTTAGCACTTGGAAAGAACTCCTTGAACTCCTACATAAATAAAAGATCTCACAGCTTGGATTCTGATGTCTTGTAATGAGTCCTTAGAAAATCCCAGAAACACTTCAAAATGCCTGTTGCTCCCCAGACGTAGCTAGTAGATGCTTACATACTTGTAGTTCCATGCATGTTATGTACACGGCTGCTGTCACAGAACACGGGTGATGTGCCAGGCAGAGAGCTAAGTTCATTGCAGACAGGATCTTGTTGATTTGAGGAGGTAAAGATCACCTGTGACCCAAGCTTCCTGGGTCCCAGAGTGGGGGGTGGCGGGGAGGGAGGACACAGGAAGCCCCATGCGGGTGTTCACATTGACCCTGATGTCACCAACCGTGTGAAGAGCTCCTTGCATGGGGCCTGGCACAGGGTGGGGACTCAGTGACCCAAGTGGGTGTCATTTAACTTAATTGTAGCAAAGCGAGATGAGCCATTACTAGAGAGACCAAGCTTGGGTCAGAGCAGCAGGCGGTGATGAGAGGGCTACTATGCGGGTCTCTGCTCTTCTGGCGATTTACAGTAAACAATCTGAGGCTGGGATCAGGTTCTAAAACCAAGACTTCTCTCCCTCGTTCTCTGCTCCTTGGCACTGCTGCTCCTTTCCCCAACCAGCAGCATCCCGGTAGTGAGACAGTGAGGACCTGTTCGGAAGCTGTTTTCTGAGTACCGTTTCTCACCCAGCTCTCCCGGGAATGCCGTCAAGCACTTCTCAGAAGTACTCAGAAGGTTTGGCTCAATTTCTCAGAAAAGGACAGGAGGGAGAAGAAGGACTTTCAACCGCGGGAAAGCAGAGTAAATAAGTACAGAGTAACACGACTTGGGCTCTTCCTTCTGTTCAGATTGGGGGGAGGGTCTTTGCATATCAATAGCCACCAGATGGCACTATGATTCTCTAAAAGTGTGGAAGAGTGTGTGTGTGTGTGTGTGTGTGTGTGTGTGTGTGTGTGTAGTGTGGTGTGTGCCTGGTGACATGGGGGGTGCGTATTGTAGTGTGTGGTGTGTCTGTTGGTACGTGTGTGGCATGAGGTGTATGTGTGCACACATGTTGTAGGTGAAAGATAACTTCCCTCTTGTCTATACCATCACTCAGCTTGGTAGCCAATGTTTATTCTCCTTTACCCCCATCATTCACCCACATCCCCTTCTTCTATTTTCCATTCTTTGTCAAACATCAGCAGAGAGGAGCAAGAAAACCCAGCAGAAATCATAAAACAAACACTAAATCAAAGCCGTTCGCCAAGATGCCTTGGGAAGATGTGGGGTCCTCTCTCCTTTGTCCCCCCATTTTCTCCCTCACTTGTGTTTCCTAGCCCCACTCCACCCCATTTCTCTCTGGCCCTACATGCTTCGTTGCTTCCCAGGAAGATGGCCCTGTAATTCTGATGATTTCCTTATTAGGCGTATTCATCTGCAAAGAGCACTCCAGCCGAGTCAAGATCTCAGACGAATGATTCTTTAATGTTGGCTCTGCAGACACATTTCATATTAGACCTTCTGCAGCTGGAAGACACATGCAGGAGGGACCCTAAAATCACACCAGCCTGGGAGACCCACCTCCTCTGTCTCAAAGGCCTTTAAACTCCAGCCCTGCCCCAGAAACTGGGCAGAACAATCTGGAAGGCGGAAGAGCAAAAACATCACCATTCATTGATCTTCTTTCTCCACCTGCTTAATAGGCATTACAAGTCATCCAAGGAAGGACTGCCTCGGGCAGTTTTCAAATGCACCGACCTAATGGACCCATCTCCACAGAACAAACCTCCAGGGACTCAGGTTAGCAAACCATTTCTACACCATCCTGAGGCAGGAGAGGCGTCTGTCTGCGCTTTGGAACAAGCTTGTGGGGGCTGAGTACTTGGAGTTCAAATCCAGACGGTGCTGTCCAACTGCTTGGGTGACCCAGGGCCAGTTAGGGAAGCTGCCTGAGCTCCCGCCTGTATCTGAAAATCAAGGTTAATAATCCTTGGGCACTAATTCACAGTGAGCCGTGGAGACTACACAGGCACAGTCCCAAGAGGAAAAGGTCAAAGATAGCATTGCTATGGTTACTGTGCACCTGGTCTGTGCTACACATTGGCCACACGTGGATCGCCTTAATCCTCACAACGACGCCACTTTGCAAAAGTCGAGAGTGAAGTGTAAGGAAGTTGAGTGCTTCACGGGCACCTGGGTGTCTGAGGAAAGCTTTGCTGGCATCGTGAGAAAGATGCTGGTCCAGGTCCCATTCCTCCCTGTGAGGAGTAGACTGTGGAGGAGGGGGTTGGCTCAGGGGAAGATGGGGGTTTCCGTGCTCTGCTCTGCAGGGTAGGTTACCTTGTGTTTGGTGATGCAGCCAACAAGGAATAGGCACCTCAGGAAATGGGTGACGGAGTCTCCTCAATGTGACATTTAACAGATGACATTTGCCAGATTGAAACCAATGGCATGATGGGAACTATGAAAAACAGCATGGTATCCCTCCCAGAGATATTTATTTTATTTTTAAGGGACTTCATTAAATCACACGTGCAACATACACTAACATCTTAGTACAAAATTTAGACCGGGAAGCTCACATCTTTAAGTTCCAAGAGGTCTAAAAGCGACTACTGACGCCTGGCCAGTGTGGCTCAATTGGCTGAGCGCTGTCCCACGCACCAGGTCACCAGATTGATTCCATGTCCACAGGTTGTGGGCCGGGAGGCAACCAACCCCTGTTTCTCTCTCACATTAATGTTTCTCTCTCTCCCTCTCCTTCTCTCTAAAAAAATTTTTTTTTAATTCAATAAAAACATATTTTAAAAGTGACAGAATCTTCCTAAAGGGATCGCAGGTCTAGTTCACAAAGACTGTCTGAACTTTTTAGGACTGCAAGGAGGGCGGAGACTTTGTTTTGTTTTTGCAAAGTGTGTGTGTGTGTGTGTGTGTGTGTGCTACAGGGGGCAGAGGAACGATGCAGGGGGCAGAGCAACATGCAGTAGGAGGCCTGCGGCAGAGTGGGAGAGCGAACCACGGCCAAACTGGGACCCAGGGTCGCCGGAGAGGGGACCTGGGAGGAGAAGATGAAGGGTCTCCTGGAAAAGACATGCTAACTCACAAAGGATGCCTAGTTGTTTGCACAGGGCCGCTCAGCAAATGCCCAGCGTGAGGACTGAAGGCTGAGGACCAGGACCGCGGCCAGGCCAGGCGGGCCTGCCAGGGCCTGGCCTCCTCTCCCCATCAAAGAGCAAGTCCCCGTCCCCTGTCTAACACCTCCTCTCCTTTCACCCGGGAACAATGAGCCCTCTTGTGCCCGCGGGCCCCTTTCTGGCCGCCGCCTCCCAGGGCGGGACTGAGGACCTGAAAGGCCCCCCTCCTGGAACCAGGGCTCTCGGGTGCCTGCAGCTCGCAGCGCCTCCCTCCCTTCCCCACGGCTCTTCCCAGCTGGGCCTCCCCGCGGGCAGCCCGGCCAGGCCAGTTGCTGCGGGAACAGCCGCCGCCCCACCCCCTTCCCACAGAACAGCGGCGGAGAGGAGAGGAGAGGAGCCCAGGACTAAATTGCCCTCATCTCCGGGCTCCCCAGAGGCAGGGAGCGCGCCAGGGGGAGGTGGCGGCGCCCCATTGGCCCGGGGAAGGCCTAGCCGACCTCTCTCTCTCGCCCCACCTCCATGCCCCTCCCCTCAACAAGCCCCCAAAGGGCGACCACCAGCTCCGCTTCCCTAGCCTACCGTGGGGCGGGGGGGGGCCGGGCCGCTGGTCTGCCCTGCGCGCACCCGGGAGGAACCCGCTGCCCACGCGAGAGACGCGATTTGTTTGGTTCTGACTCATCGTGCACGTGGGTGGAAATGAGTCGGATCACCTTCCACCTGCAGCCCCGGCGATGCACACACACCCAGGTGTGTCTCCCTCGCAGCACCACAGTCACCTCCTGCCGCCCAGAGAAGCGCAGCCCTCCCCCCAACCCCCTCCGCCCCGGGATGCATGAAGGCCGCCCTGAGATCCTCTGGTTCAGGGGGCTCGTCCCCAAGCTGCACACTAGGGCGCATGGGGCACTTGAAAATGCTCGTCCCCAGGCCCCGTCCACGCCTGCAGACCGAATCTGTTAGTGTAGAGTGGGACTCTGGGGAAGAAAGGCGTGCTCTGAGGTCCCTGGAGGCTGTAAGGAGGCCCTCGCTGGGAACCGCGGGCGGGCGCTGGTCCACAGATGAGCCAGCTGAGCCCAAGTCCACACTGTCCTCAGCAGACCTGGGACAACATCATTTTCTTGACTTGAGCAAAGTATTCTTCCTGCCATATTACTTTTTCTGCTCAAAAATTTTTTTGAAAGTAATATACATACTATTTAGGAAATTCGTAAAATATACACAAGTATAAAGAAGACAGATCCCCCATAAGCATCAACACCTAGTTAGGCACTGTTAACATATGGGGTTATATTTTCATATATATATGTGTATATATATACTAGGGGCCCGGTGCACAAAAATTTGTGCACTAGGGGGGGCCCCTCAGCCCAGCCTGTGCCCTCTCGCAGTCTGGGACCCCTCAGGGGATGTCCACCTGCTGACGTACCTGGTGAGGGGCTGATGGCTGTTTGCAGGCTGGCCAAGCCCCCCCAGTGGGAACCCTCACCCCATGGGGGTGTGACCAGCCTGGGTGAGGGGATGGGGCCGTTTTCAGGCTGCCCACAGCTCCCATTGACCCAACGTCTCAGTGAGGCTGGCTGGAATCAGGTTTCTGGAGTTTATTTATCTTCTATAATTGAAACTTTGTTACCTTGAGCAGAAGCCTAGGCAGACAATGGAAGCCTCCTGTTTGCTTCAGCTCCGTGGCTTCTGTAATTGAAACATTGTTTCTTGAGCAGAGGCTTGCTGGCCTAGTCAGGCAGTTGCAATGGAAGCCTCCTGTTTACTCTAGCTCCATGGCTGCCAGCATCCATCTTGGCTGGCTTAATTTGCATACAGCCGCTCTGATTGGTGGGGAGGTGTGGCTTGGCTGGTGGGCATGGCTTAGGTATCTCGGAGTGATGGTCGATTTGCATATTACTCTTTTATTAGATTTACTATATTAGAGAAATATGCTAATTAACTGGGACACCATAACAGGTGGACCAGAGAGGAGGAGGTTGCAGCCCAGCATCGAGGGTGGGGCGGCAGGGGCCTCCGTGCACCTGCACTGGGGAAGGGCCTGCCTGATCAGCAGCAGCTGCAGCTGCCTCAAGGACTGGAGAGGGAGGCAAGGCTGGACCGGCGACTCGAGGGCGGGTGACGTCTCACGATTTCGAATCTCCCACTGGGCTCCTAGTTTTCAAATAATTCACAATAAGTTCTACTGAGTGTGCAACTTTTTGTTCACTTTTCACCTCATTCTAACAAGGGATGGGCCCCTTACACTGCTGGACAAAGTGGGAAATGCTCATTTGTGTTATTGTTAAGAGGCTCTTTGGCAATGAGTATCAAGAATATTTTTAAATTATCCCCCTTCTGCCCACTAATTCCATTTCCAGGAATCTATCTTCAAAGTATGATCACATGCAGGCAAAACATTTATTGCAGAGGCTATCCTCTGAATGTTATTTATAATGGCCAAAGTTTCAGCCTCATAAATGCACAAAGCCCACAGGGATCGTTCAATAAAGTGTGGTTATTCACGAGATGGAATACCATGTGGTCATTAAAAATCACATTTTCACAGAATGTGTACTGGTGACAATAATCTTTTTTTTTTCCACAGTCCTTCCAGGCCTGGAACATTTGTCCTCAAGTGTGCCTTACAAGAGGGTCCCTCCTCAGATTCTACTGTAACCCCTGTGGGTGCTCCACAGCCATCAGCTTTGCTTTCCAGGTGGCTTGTAGCATTTATTCTCAGAACCAGATGTTTTGGCAGTCAGTTCTCCTTATTATTTATTATTTTACTATGATTATTATTTATTGTTTTATTATTAGTTAGTATGTACTACTTTCGCTTGTGTGTATGCATGTGTCATTGTGTGTGTTATATAAGAGAGAGAGAGAGAAAATTCAGGAATATAAATGGCAAGACCATGATTTCCACACCTTCATGCTTTGTCAGATCTTCAGTTTCAGCATCTTCCTCAATTCTGTTCCATTTCCACAAATAACTATTTGAGTGCATAAGATGTACTTCTCTCCCCACAGGGATTGTCTTCCCGCATCACTAATTTCTTTAGTGGTACATTCTTCTTAAGGATACCCGGATTCAAGTTTTTTGAACCACTGGCTACAGAATTCTAACACTGGGTGTTTTTTTTTGTTTGTTCCTGTGTGTGTTTTTAAGGTCTTTGCATGTGTCTCTTTCTATACCCAGCCCTGGAACCCTATGCAGCAATCTTCCATCACTTCCCTCCTGAACAACTCTACCTCTTGGCTGGACCATCTGCTTACAGCCTCTTGTCCCTTCAAACTTTCCTACATTCAACCACTTGTTTAAATCAGCTATTTATTTATTTGTTAATCCTCACTTGAGGATATTTTTCCATTGATTTTTAGATAGACTGGGAAGGAAGAAGGGAGGGAGAGAGAGAGAAAAACATTGATGTGAGAAAGACATATTGATTGGTTGCCTCCTGCAACACATCCCAACCAGGACCGGGACCTGAAGCTGCAACCCATGTATGTGCCCTTGACTGGGAATCAAACCTGTGATCCTTCAGTGTGTGGGAAAATGCTCTAACCACTGAGAAACCCTGCCAGGGCTTCTTTAAGTTATTTTTATCCTGTCACTTCTATGCAGAAGTCTTCAAGGGCCATTTTTAAATGGCCATCTATAATAATAAAAGGTAACATACTAATTAACCAGATGTCCTTCCGGATGTCCTTCTGGACAAAGCCTGGGATGTGAGGAAGCCGGGATCCAGGGTGCCTGCCAGTGGCTGGAAGGAAGCCCAGGTCCTGGGTGCCTGCTGACAGCCGGAGGGAAGCCTGGGTTCCGGGTGCCAGAGGGAAACTGGTGCCGGCAGCCAGGGGAAGGAAGGCCTATTCTTGCATGAATTTCGTGCATCGGGCCTCTAGTTATTAAATGAAATGCTAACTTCTTATCCTGGCACATGGGTCCCTCCTTAATTCAATCTCAACCCATCCATCTTCCTGTTCTATATCACACAACTTCCTAATTAATATCCTTGATTCCTGCCAAATTGGTATATGCACCAACCCCAGGACACATCCTGTGTACTCACGACATCTCCACTTCCCAGCTGTGTGATCTTGGATAATTTGCTTAACCTCTTCAATCTCCACCCCTTGTCTACAAAACAGGAGTAGTGCTAATAGTATCTTCTTTACAGGATTGTGTGAGAAAAAGGAAGGTGCATGGATGCAACAGCTACCATTGATTTGCTCAGAGTTCTGCACTGAGGCAGAGCTTGGAGGGCAGCTCTTGTCTGCTCCCGGTAGCGTCAGCTGAGGTGGATCCTTGGATCTCAGTGTCTGTTGCCAAGACGGCTCATGCACACAGCTGGCAAGCCAGTGTTCAGCCGGGGCAGTGGTCCTGGCGCCTCAGTTGTCCTCTACTTGGACTTTCATGTGGCTTCTTGGACTTCCTCGCAGCATGTCAGCTGGAGTCGAAGAGAGGAAGGAGAAATAGCCAGTCTTGAAGGCTAGGCCTGGAACCAACGCCACAGGATAATTTCCACCATATTCCATTTGTCGAAGCAGTCATAGGCCAGCCCAGACTTGAAGAAGAAAAGAAACATAGGTCTCCTCTCCAAGAGGAAGCAGAGGTGCGTGCCGGGGAGGAAAGAGTTCATGGCAGCCACCTTTAGAGACAAGTCACCACCATAGGGTTTTTGCGATCCCCTATCTTGTCAAGGAGAGCAGAGGCTCAACAGATATTTTCCACAGGGAGGCCTGTGACTCCCATTTGCTAAAGGATCAAATTGCTGTGTTGAATTGTGAGTTGCCTTTCCCCTGTGGCCCATTCGTTATGACATTGTGATGAACAGTAAGCTCTTTGAGGGCAAGGTCCCTCGCTACAATCTACATTTTTGTATTCCCCCCACAGATATTTATACACAGTAAATGCATACATATGCGGCCCTTGATTTATCACAGGGCAGGGAGCATAGCAGTTGCTTTTATTGAATTTTTGTAGCAGGGAGCCTGGCTGGGCTCCAGGGAAAACTCAGAGAAATAGCTCCTTTGTTCTCCAGCTGGGCCCGAGCTGGGCCTGGGCCTGCAGAGGGGGCAGCTCAGAGAGGGACTGCAGACGGAGGGCGTGTTGAGGAAATTCCATTCTAGACCCTCATTTCCGAAACTGCTCTGTGATTAGCGAGGCTTTGTGCCGTCCCAGTCCAGGGGCAGAGAGGGGCCAGCCACTAGGTCATAAAAAGCACCAGGGAAAATACAAATGCAGTTCCTTTACAACCCTGAACTGGAGGTTAAAGGGTTTGCTTTGTTGTTTGTTTATCTCTCAGACTGAAACTAATTATCCCAATTACTTTTTTGAAAGTTTACTTATGATTGTATTTTAAGTTTATTTCTTCTCAAAAATGCCTTACAACACATTCCATGCCCCCCCCCCCCCTTATCCCCCTTTGGCTCCAAAGACTCAAGCCCAGGCTCTGGGGCAGAGAGGGCGAGTTTGGGGTCACAGGTCAGAAGTCAGGGGGCCCCTGATTGTTCCCAAATGCACTTCCAAGTAGCCATAGATTTGAACTTTGCATTGTTGCAGAGGCCTGGGATTCTGCAGTTCAAAGGCAGCTCTCTGGTTTCAGGGGGCTTGTGGTTTCAATCCCTGAGATAATCCTGGACCCAGTCCCCACCCACCAAGGTCCCGGTGAGTGGCAGGTGTGGGTGAGACTTGGGAGGGACACTCGAGGTAACCCAAAGCTGCAAGCCTTGCAGATTCACAGTGGCTTTGGAGCCGGAAACTGTCAGTATTGGTGTCAGTGGCTGAAAATTCCCAACTTCTTTCAGAAGCTCCTGGGGCATCTGCCCAGAGTGGCAGGGAAGGAACCTCCCTGCCCAGAACCACAGCCCCTCACCTCCCAGCCCACGCGGGTCTGTACAATGAAGCTGGATGCAGGATGCTGGGGTTCAGAAATGAACCCACGTTCTGAACTTACCCAAGGGTAGAGTGGGTGTTTGCAAGATAGGGACCCAGACTATCCCTTAAAGCAACTATCTCCATTAAAATCTACCATAAATACAATATAAATTTATATTTATTGTCATGGGATGGTGTGTTAAGATATATTGTTAAATGCAAAAAGGAAGCTACAGGCTAATATATGGTGTACATTTGCATCAATATATGGCATGCGCACACACACACACACACACAAGCACACAGGAAAAATGTAGAAGAATATACATCAAAATGTTGATAGGAGTATCCAAGACTGGTAGGATTTCAAGTGACTTTTTTCCTTTTACTCTTCTGCATTTTAGAATTTAAACTATACATATTCCTCATGTAATTTTTTTTTCAGAGAGAACTGATTTCGGAATCAGTTCTTTAGTTCAGCGTTTCTCAAAATGTGATTTAAAAACACCAGCATCAAACTAAAAAGCTGACAGAAAAGACAGATCGCTGGGTGGAACTCAGACCTATGGAGTCAGAATCTGAGGGGTGGCCTAAACCAGCCTTTTAGACACCTTCGGCGGGCAATTGGAAGGGAATGTAATCCACCTGTGCATGTTCCCTTTCTTTGGAGGTGCTGGCTCCACTGTGAGACATTCCGGTGGCCACACAACCCCTCCGCCTGGGCCTGCTTTCTTTAGTGACCCTTCTCCCTTCCCCACCCCCTTTCTCTGGGTCCTTGGGATCCAGAAATGGCCTATCAACCCTGGCCCCTTGCCTTGCCTTGCCTGACAGTCCAGAGGCAGAGCTCCCCAGTACTGTCCTCTCCCTTCCTCTGGCTCTCCCCTCTTCACCACACTTTATTGTTTTGTCTAGAAGGACTGACAATACAGATTGATTTGCAGAATTATATGTTAAGAAAGAACAAAGCTGAAAGCCAAATTAAGTATGCCAGCAGGCCGCAGCCGCAATGGAGGAAACAGCTAAGTCTGACGCTGCTCCTTGGTAGACATGTGATCCTACGTTAGGTATTTAACCTCTCCAGGCCTCAGTTTCCTCAGCTGTAAAATGGGGATGGTCATTCCTACCTTAGTAGTTGTTACAGGGTTTAAAAATAAGATCAAGTGCAAGCGCAAAGACTCTGGTGCATGGTAGGCGTCCAAAAAGCAACTATTACCAACCTGAACCAAAGAACTGCAAAGTCTGAGATAGCAGTTCTCAAACTCCCCGGGGAGGTTAGTGGGGATGCACATTACCCAGTCTTCCCCCAGATATTCCAAATTAGTCCCTCTGTGGGAGTTCAGCCCTAGTCACTCCAAGATGTGCCTCTGTGGTATGCAGATGGCTTTAAGCCAAAAGCAACTTTAACTGAAGGCTGAAGCGGGACTTCTGCTGCCCCCTTCGCTGTCCAGAAGAATTTGAATTAGGGACCTTGCTCATAATAAAAGATTCTCAGAGATCAGCTTTTCGGAACTGTTTTAGGTCAGGACAAATGTCTATTACCAAGGGTATGCTCTTCCCATCTTCCTGCAGGGACCCTTAGAAGCCCCCAAGGTAACCTTCCTCATCCCTAGCTCAGACGTCTTATATCCCCATGTCCCCTTTCTGTCTCTGAACCTCTCTGTATGTGGGGTCTCTGACTCTCTCATGTATGTGGGTTCCCATACCCATGTATGTAGTAAATTGGGTTAGTTTCTCTTGCTAATCGGTATCATATCTAATTGATTATTAGACCAGCGGAAGAAGCTTAAAGGTAGAGAAAAGTTTGTCCCTCCCCCACACCTCCAAGGAGAGGCCCAGGAAACAGATTTACAAGTACCTCCTTTCTCTAATTATGATCACACTTGGCAGGAACACCAATAAGACTTTCACCAGCAAAGCAGAAGTGACTGCAATTACCGAATTCCCCTAGGCAGGCAGTTCCTGCTTAAGCAGTCAATCATCCAGATTGCAATACGTCAGAGGATGGCTGAGGTTTGGCTGATCTAAGCTGGGCCCGGCTCACCCTATTTCCAAGCTGGTGACTGGGTCCAGGTCTGCTCCGTCTTGTCTTTCATCCTTCTTGGACCCGCAGGTACCCAACATATGTTCTCCTACCACATTTGCTAATACTCCATCAGCCCAGCAATCATGCGGCCACACCCAACACCGGTGGGGGGAAGGAGTGGGTATTACACTAAGCCTCAGAGACAGGAGTGAAAAAACCAAATGCTCATTTCTCTAAACCAGATTCGGCCTACAACCTCTTTTTGTACTATCCGCAAGCTAGGAACTGCTTTTATATTTTTCAGAGGTTGTAAAGAAGAAACAAAGTGAATAGAAACAGAAACCATGTGTGGCCCACACAAAGCCTAAATATTTACTCTCTGGCCCTTTAAAGAAAAAGTTTGCTGATCCCTGCTGTAAGCCATCAAAATGTCAAGGTTTTTATTGTTGCACAGCTTTACTGCACAATGAGAGGTGAGCAATTTCATATTTTTGTTTTGCTGGTTTGTTAGTTTGTGTTGAAGTTGAGAGGGATGTAAAGATGCATCTAAGCCGAGCAGCTGTGGAGGAGGAGGGGAGCTGCTGAAAAAATAAGAGAGGGGAGTTCATCTGAGGAGAGCAATTTGGAAGAGAAGCGTCCTTGAGGAGGAAGGGACGGCTTTTTCCACTAAGGCTGGTGGAAATGGGTTGAGATCTGGTCCCTCAAAGAAGAGGGTGGAGTGGGATCAAGGTGCGGAGTGTGGCTGTCAAGGAAAAAGAGAGGACAAGATGGAATCGCTCATGGGCAGGAACACCCAGCTGTGGGTGTCAGGAAAGTGGCCAAAAGACAGTCCTGGTGTCCTTGCACAGAGTGTGGAGCTCCTAGTGGAATTTCAAGAGTTAGCTGAGTCTGCGGGGGAGGGGGGGCGGGAATGGGGGGAGGACTGGGGCTGTGATGCTTCTTGAACTGTTTTTGTTTGTTTTGTTAATCCTTACCTGAAGATATTTTTTTATTGATTTTTAGGGAGCGTGGAAGGAAGGGGGGGAGAGAGAAGCATCGATGTGAGAGAAACACATCAAATGATTGCCTCCTGCACCCCTCAGGTCTCGAGCCTGCAAATGAGGTACATGCCCTTGACTGGAATCTTAACCCCCTTCAGTCCAAGGGCCAACGATGCTCTGTCCTCTGAGCCAAACCAGCTCGGGTGTGAACTGTGTTTGATTGACTAAGCTATTGAACACACTGTGGGGACAGAACTTAAAGAGAAAACTGACACACAAATTTACCCTATCCATAGGAACGTACAGATTTCTATTCAAACGAGTAAAGCTATGACACTCGTGCAAATATAAAATGAATGTGTGATGATCAGCTGGTGTGGCTTAGTGATTGAGCATCGACTCATGAACCAGGAGGACATGGTTCAATTCCTGGTAGATTGGGGCACATGCCCGGGTTTTAGGCATGATTCCCAATAGGGGTGTGCAGGAGGCAGCCAGTCAATGATTCTGATTCTCTCTCATCATTGATATGTTTATTTCTCTTTCCCTCTCCCTGTCTTTCTCTGAAATAAATTATATATATCTAAACTAATAAAAGGGGAATAGTAAAATTAACCATCCCTTCGGGACGCCTACAGCCAATCAGAGTGGCTGTATGCAAATTAGCGCAGCCAAGATGGCGGAGGCCCACCGAAAACTGGTCCCGCCTGAGGAGCAGGGTGGGAGGAGCAAGCAGGCCCCCATGCTGCGTCCTGGAAATAGACAAATCGAGGAGTGTAGGCACAGGCAGAAACTTAGCCTCAGTGACCTGAGGTCGGTTCCAGGCCATGGTGGCAGCCGCAGGTTCAGGGAGCAGGCTGGCTGACCAGTGCCCGCCCCTGTGGCTGAGGCCTGGGAAGAGACCGTTGGCAGGAGGAGTACTTAGCGCCCTGCATGCGCGGCTCCTGGGTCTGATCAGCCGGGGCGCCGGTACTAAAAAACGGCCATCAAGGCGCCCAGAGGGGCGTGTCCCGTCCACAGGGCGCTAAGTTAAGTTCGGGCTGGGGCGGGCACCAAGCGCCCTGCATGCCTGGCTTCTGGCTCTGATCAGACCGGGTGGCTGGTGCTAAAAGCGTCTTCTGGCGCCCAGAGAGGCGTGTCCCATCAGCCAGCACAGGGCGCTAAGCAAGCTATCAGAGAGAAAGCAATGGGGACCCTCAGGCAGCACCCAACAGGGCCTACTTGGAGGTCACCGCGCAGACAAGTGGGGGCTGCAGGTAGCACACAGCAGGGCCTGCTGGGTGATGGGAGAACAGGGAAGCAGGGTGACCAGAGAGCCGGTAATCCGACTGCAGGCAGCACCCAGCAAGGGCTGCTGCACTGCCATGGGGGAGCAAGGAATCTCTGGGAGGTCACTGTGGTGACCCCCTAGCAGACAAGCATGCTGCAGGCA
>PVJC01018414.1:0-31369 GCA_004026665.1 Murina feae | reverse complement strand
ACTGTTCCTTTAAGGCGGCCTTCTAACTACTAACGAAGCCTCCTTTGCTTCACCTGGCAGAGTCTATAATGAAATAATTGTTACTTTTACTGGTTAGGCCGGAGCCGCTCTTTCCTTCAGCTCCGGAGGATTCTATGATTGTTACAATGTTTCAAAAAGCTGTGTTTCGCTAGAGGCAGTTTAATCGGAGCTGAGCTGAGGGGCGCAGCTTCACTTTCCCTCCTGCCGCAATGGAAACTGCCCTTTACTCAGGTCCGTGAGTGGCGGCCGCCATGTTGGCTGGGCTAATTTGCATACAGCCGCTCTGATTGGCTGGTGGGCATGGCTTACCCTGTCTCGGAGAAACGGTTAATTTTAATATTTTGCTTTTATTAGTTTAGATGTTTTCAAAGAAATAATTTTTGTTTTAGAATTTGAAATTTGTATATCTTTTTGATGATTTGAGCCTTTTGTTGTTAATCCTCGTCTGAGGATATTTCTTCCATGGCTCTTCAGGGAGAATATAAGGGAGTGAGAGAGGAAGAGAGAGAGAAACATCGATGTGAGAGGGACACATTGACTGGTTGCCTCCAGCACACAACAAGGGGTGGGGAGCAGACTCACAACCCTTCGGTGCACAGGCTGACGCTTTAACCACTCAGCAACACTGACCTGGGCAATTTGAGTTGTTTAATCTTATAAAATATGTATGCCTACTAATAATTTTATAAATTCTACTTTGTGTGATATTAATACATCCATACCAGCTTTTTGTTTGTTTTTAGTGTTTATAAGGTATACTTTTCCACACTTGAACATAAACCTTGCTATATTTTTACATTTTAGATATATATCTCTTCTAAGTAGCCTATATTTGAATACAGTCTGACATATTTACTTCTAACTTGAGGGATTTTTTTTTCCATTCTTTTACTTTCAATCTACTTATACCTTTGAATCTAAAGTGTCTCCTATACACAACACATAGTAGGAACATTTTTTTATTAATTCAATCTGACAATCCTAATAAGAGAATATTATCATAAATTTATTTTTTTACAGTATCACTTATGTCTTTTATTAGAGAAATGTGGAATGTTTATAGAAAAAATTAACCATAGGGGGTAAAATTCATATTTCATATACAATTTGGCAATGGCAGTCCCACTGTTAGACAATTTTATATAAAAGAAAAAAATTAAAAATCTAAAAAGCTACCTATATACAAAATTGCTATATTTATGCCTTTATGTAGGAAAAAAACATTTATAATGCAAATTAGGACATACAAGAATCTTACAATATTATACAACTAGGGGCCCGGTGCACAAAAATTTGTGCACAAGGGAGGTCCCTCAGCTCGGCCTGTGCCCTCTCGCAGTCTGGGACCCCTCTGGGGATGTCCACCTGCTGGCGTGCCTGGCCAGCCTGGGTGAGGGGCTGATGGCTGTTTGCAGGCTGGCCAAGCCCCCCAGTGGAGACCCTGATCCCATGGGGGTGTGGCCAGCCTGGGTGAGAGGCTGAGGGGCTTTTTCAGGCTGCCCACAGTCCCTTCCGGATTTGGGTCCCTACTGAGGAACCCAGCCAGCCTGGGTGAGGGGCTGATGGCTGTTTGCAGGCTGGCCAAGCCCCACAGTGGGGTCCCCCACCCCATTGGGATGTGGGCAGCCTGGGTGCGGGCCTGAGGGCCATTTTCAGACTTTCAGGCTGCCCACAGTCCCTTCAGGTTTGGGGTCCCTACTGGGGCATCTGGCCAGCCTGGGTGAGGGGCTGATGGCTGTCTGCAGGCTGGCCAAGCCCCCCAGTGGGGTCCCTCACCCCATTGGGGTGTGGTGAGCCTGGGTGACAGGCTGAGGGGTGTTTTCAGGCTTTCAGGCTGCCCACAGCTCCCATTGACCCAATGTCCCAGCAAGGCTGGCTGGAAGCAGGTTCCTGCAGGGGGGCTTGGCCAGCCTGCAAACAGCCATCAGCCCCTCACCCAGGCTGGCCAGGCACACCAGCAGGTGGACATCCCCAGAGGGGTCCCAGACTGCGAGAGGGCACAGGCCAGACTGAGAGACCTCCCTTGTGCACAAATTTTTGTGCACCGCGCCCCTAGTTGTATAATATTTATTTATCTTCTATAATTGATACACTGTTCCTTTAAGCTGAGTCTAGGCAGGTAAGGAAGCCTCCTGTCTGCTTCAACTGTGAGGCTTCTATAATTGAGACAATGTTGCCTGGAGCTGGGAAAAACCCAATGGCCGGCAAACAGTTTTATTCCTGCTGCAATGGAAGCTGCCTGTTTACTCAGCTCCGTGAGTGCCGGCCTCCATCTTGGCTAGGTTAATTTGCATACAGTCGCTCTGATTGGCTGGTGAGCATGGCTTAGGCGTCCCAACGAAACGGTCAATTTCAATATTACGCTTTTATTAGATAAGATGTAATGAAAATAAAAACATAACACAAAATTTGTCCTTTATAAAATGCATAGTTTGCATTTACTAATGCAAATGTGGCACACCGGTGACTACTGTACTAATAATAACAGTCCATCATAGAATTGCAATCATAATGATGCTACAAAGGAATTGTGTTATACCCCCAAAAACTGAGAATGTAGAAATGAGGAATAGGGATTTAAAGAACAGGAAAGACAGACATTGTGCTGGTTTGGGCAGAGTATATTATGGTATGTCATAAAATAGTTGTTCATTTTTCAAGCCAAAAACATTTTGTATACATTCTGGAATTTCGTACCAATGCCTTTTTTCAAATTTGGCAAACATCAGGGAAAATTAGTACCATATACCTCACATATCAGAAAAATGAATGAGATGCCAATACATTATTTACTTCTGAATATTGTCTCTGCTGGTATGTCTCTTTCAAGGATAAATATATGTATACTAGGGGCTGGTGCACAAAAATTTGTGCACTTGGGGGATTCCTCAGCCCAGCCTGTGCCCTCTCGCAGTCTGGGACCCCTCAGAAGATGTCCACCTGCTTGCGTGCCTGGCCAGCCTGGGTGAGGGGCTGATGGCTGTTTGCAGGCTGCCAAGCCCCCCAGTGAGCACTCTCACCCCATGGGTGTGTGGCCAGCCTGGGTGAGGGACTGATGGCTGTTCGCAGGCTGCCCACAACCTCTTCAGGGTTCGGGTCCCTACTGGGGTACCTGGCCAGCCTGGGTGAGGGGCTGATGGCTGTTCGCAGGCTGCCCACAACCCCTTCAGGGTTCAGGTCCCTACTGGGGTACCTGGCCAGCCTGGGTGAGGGGCTGAGGGCTGTTTGCAGGCTGGCCACAGCTCCCATTGACCCAAGGTCCCAGCGAGGCTGGCTGGAAGCAGGTTTCTGGGGTTTATTTATCTTCTATAATTGAAACTTTGTTGCCTTGAGTGGAGGCCACAGCCAGCCTAGGGAGGCAGTTTCCTCCATCACTGGTGCAACTAAAGCCTCCTATTTGCTCTAGCTCCGTGGCTGCCAGCTGCCATCTTGACTGGGTTAATTTGCATATCACCGCTCTGATTGGCTGGTGGGCGTGGCTTAGGTGTAACAGAGTGAGGGTCAATTTGCATATTACTCTTTTATTAGATTAGATGTGTATACATATATTTATGTCAATATATTTGAAAATCTAAATCAAGTGGATGCTTTTCTATAATAAATATATGCACCTGTATGTTCATAGCAGTGTAATTTGCAATAGCTAAAATTTGGAAACAGCCTAAGTGCCCATCAACAGATGAGTGGATTAAAAAACTGTGATACATTTATACAATGGAATACTCGGCAGCTGTAAAAATGCAACAACATGGATAGACCTGGAGAGCACTATACTAAGTGAAATAAGCCAGTCAGAGAAAGATAAGTATCACATGATCTCACTCATACATGGAATCTAATGAACAACATAAACTGATGAGCAAAAATAGATTCAGAGACATAGAAGAACCTGATTTCTTAGGATGTATTCCTAGAAGTGGGATCACTGGGTCCAACAGGAGTTCCATGACTTTCTGTGGTCCTTTTAACTGGTGCCAACAGATGTGCTAAAGCCCACCTAGCTGTGTGCACTTGTTTATTCTCCCAGTGACTAGTGAATGCATGCATTTACTAGACTACTCAGTATATATTTAAAATTACAGTAATACATATAGAAAACTTTTCTTTGAAGTTAAACTTTTCATGTAGGCTGAATTTTAATGACACAAATATGTCTACATAAATAAAACCAGGTAAACTAATTTGTCAACGTTTAAAAAAATATTTTTATTGATTTCAGAGAGAGGAAGGGAGAGGGAGAGAGATTGAAACATCAATGATGAGAGACAATCATTGATTGTCTGCCTCCTGCACGCCCCCTACTGGGGATCGAGTCCACAACCCAGGCATGTGCCCTTGACTGGAGTGGAACCCGGGACCCCCCAGTCCACAGGCTGACGCTCTATTCAATGAGCCAAAGCTGATAGGACTAATTTGTCAACTTTTTAACAACACATTTGGAAAACCTACTTGATTATATGACAGACTTTTGGCTTTAACAGACCCCCTCTCACTTGAATTAATCAATGACACTGAGGTTTTACTCTATTTCCTCTATATTAGCTGCAGAGAGAAAATGTAATTTTTTAAATATACCATTTATAATAGAATACTTTGTTTATTTTAAATCAGATACCTGGAAGTAGCCTAACAAAGATGTTTCTGGCAAAATTATAAAATGTTACTAAAAAGCATGAAATAGGGTCTAAATAAATGGTGACATGTGTCATATTCCCGGCTAGGAGACAATATCACAAAAGTGTCAAATTCCCCAACTTAACCTATATTTTAATGCAATTTCAGTAAAATGCTCAATAGGATTATTCATGAAACTTGATAAGCGGACCCTACCATGTCCGTGGAATAGAAAAGGAAAACGAGTAGCCAAGACAGTTTTCAAGGACAACAAGCGAGAGTCACTCTCTGAGACAGAAGACTTAACTGTAAAGTCATAGTGGGTAAGACAATGTAGTCGACTAGGAATAGAATGCAATGGCTAGTGTGAGACCCACTCATGTATGGAAAAACGGTTATGTCAGGAAAGATATTTCAAATCAGTAGATGAAGTTGGACTATTCAATAAATTGTATTAATAAAATTGGTTTTCTATACAGAAAAAGAGAAAACATATTTCTACCTCATATGGAGTATAAAAATGTATTTCAGATTCATGGATTATTATGAAAAACAAAACTTTACAACTTTTAGAACAGAGGAGAAATTTTTATGACCCATAATATAAAAGAATATTTTAAACAAGATGCAAAAAAACAAACAAAAAAAACAGAGGAAAACTTTATAAAATTTTTATAAATTAAAAATAAAAAATCAGAAAAAAATTATAAATTTGGCCACATTTAAATTTAAAACTTAGACTCATCAAAACATACCATAGATAAAGTTAAAGAGAAGCCACAGACTGGAAGAAGGTCTTGTGATGCATACAACTGAAAAAGATTAATATGAAAAATATATAAAGAATCCTACAAACAAACAAGACAAATAGCCCATGAGACAAGAATATGAACATGCAAGTCAACAGAAAATGAAATAAAAATCTCAACACATTAGTCATTTTAAAACCAAAGTAAAACAGCAGTGAAATATTTTATACCCATCACATGAGTGACATTTTTTTAAATTCACTAATAGAATTGAAAAATCTAAAAACATAGAAACAGGGAATGCGAAAGTGGTTTCCAGGAGAGGAATAGGAAGAAGTTGGTGAAAGGGTACAAACTTTCAATTTTAAGGTGAATAAGGTCAGGATCTGATGTGACACATGGTGACCACAGTGATAATAATGTGTTGCAAGGGGCCGGGGAAGGGGCCAGAGATGTGGGCTTGAGTCCATGGTGTTGGGTTCTCTTGCCTCTCTGCCCCAGGTGTGCCACTGGGGAGGCGTGGCAGGACATCATGCTGGCCTGCATGCCAGGGAAGAAGTGCGCCCCGGAGTCTGAGCCCCACAACAGCACGGAAGGGGAGGCACCCTGTGGCAGCAGCTTCGCCGTCTTCTACTTCATCAGTTTTTACATGCTCTGTGCCTTCCTGGTAAGCTAAAGTTGGACTAACTAGCCGCAGGGAATAAGCGAGCAGGTTGGGGCAGCTTGACCCTGCCATCTCCACAGCTCATGGCAAGGGTGACCCCAGCAGAAGAGCTGCCGCAGAAAGATTGAATTAGTAGGAATTTCCAACCACACTGAGACAAGGGCAGAAAGTCTGAGCTAGAGTGACCACAGCCAGCATCTCTCTTGTCCATTCTTGGGTCTTGTCATGGTGACATTGTCCCAGAGGACAGAGGAGATGCCTGTGGAGGTCTAGAAGCAACTTAGACATTTTTGACCCTTTGATTGGAGAATGAGGGAAAGGTGTAGATAAAGTTTCCCTCTCTCCTTGGCAGCCCTGCCCAGCAGCCTAGGAGGGAAGCTGTCCAGCCCACATGTGGGTTCAGCACACACAATTCTGCAGGGAGCTGTGTTATGGTCATATCCCAGCGGCCCAAGTTTCAGGAACTGGTGGTATAAATGGTGACATATGGCTGGTCTTTAGAGATGTCACCTTCTGCCATGCTGGCAAAGTGGATTCAAGTGGAAAGTGTGTAAGAAGATCCTTTTAGGCAGCTCATCATGCTCTCTGTTCTCTGCAGATTATCAACCTTTTTGTAGCTGTCATCATGGACAACTTCGACTACCTGACAAGAGACTGGTCAATCCTTGGTCCCCACCATTTGGACGAATTTAAAAGAATCTGGGCAGAGTATGACCCTGAAGCCAAGTAAGTTCTCAGGCGGAAATTCTGATTCCTAAACCCAAGATGGGGGATTGCGCAACCATACCTATAGAAGAGGGTCAAGATGGGTTAGTGTGGGGCGGGTCCACTGGAAACACTGAATTGTACCAGACCCCAGGGTCAAGGGTCAAGGGCCAGCAGTAGGAAGCCAGGCACTCTGATTAAGTCATGAACATATTTGCAATTTGCAGTTGAATAGAAAGATGGAAGATCCCAGTGTTTGGAATAACTGGTAGATACTCAAGTTGGGATGAATAGGAACAGGTACATCTCAACTCCTTTCCTGCCTCAAGTCCAAGGATTCCCTTTTCAGTCAATCATGTTTGGTTGACACTCAATAAATACCTTTTGGTCAGGTGGTTAGTTGACTGAAGCAGCAAGGACATGTTGAGAATTTCATTGCACCACTAAATCCTTCCATTTTGAACATACACCACTGGATGGCTCACTAAAACCTAAACATGTATATGTTGGTTTTGGAGTTTCACCATGCAATTCTCCAGCTCTGCGCTGAGTCTGACCAATAGGACTCCAGCTATGGAGAGACCCTCCTATAGGTGAGCCCCCACCTCTCAAGAACATGAGTCCTGGCCCGCTGGCTAAGACCATGGCTCCTCACTAGCCTTTCCCTCCTCTTCTTCCTCTTCTAGGGGTCGTATCAAACACCTGGATGTGGTGACCCTGCTCCGGCGGATTCAGCCCCCACTGGGTTTTGGGAAGCTGTGCCCTCACCGTGTGGCTTGCAAAGTAAGAGACAACCTGGGCTCATGGGAGAAAGAGAGGAAATATGGGAGGCAAGATGCCTGTTTGTCTTGTAACCTTGGTCAGGCCAATGCTTTAAGGGAGTGAAGACAGTATTTTATGTGCCTAAAGAAATGAGTGAGCCAGGTTATATTTTAAGGTTCCTTCCAGCAATAAGTTCTCAGCCTCTATAAAGGAAAAGCAAAGTGAATGCCTCATGTCCCAGTGAGCCCTGAGTGAAGGCCTTGTTCAGAGCACACTGTGCCACCTAGGCAACCTCACAGACTTCCATCTAGGACGGGTGGATTAAGGTGCTCTCCTAGGATCACAGGGCCAATAGAAAGTCCATGCATCAGCTTCAGTGATCCACGAAGCCCTGAAATTGTATATGAAGTCACGGAGACACTGACAAATTGTACCAGGGAGAGAATCATCGTGCTCATCAGATTTCTAAGTGAGCCCATGATGGTTAGGACAGACATCGTAGGTCCTGTTAGACCCGACTCTTGCCTACGTGGCCCTTCCATGACCCTGAGAGTGAGCGCTCCCTTAAGTCGTGTGCCCTCTCTTGCCTCACTATAATCCCAACCATGTAGCCCAGCACTTGCTGAAGGGTCTTGTTTCCACTCTCTCCTCTCTTTCTTTAGTTCTCATGATCACGCTTCTGAGTTCCATGTTGGAATAGTGACAGATTGAAAAGGGGTTGGGGGAAAGTGACGTCAGAGAACTGTAAGAGGAAGAAACGCAAGTAGAAAATATCAGCTCTGTGGATAATCCACTCACGAAAAATGGAGAATTGACAGAATATAGAACCTTCTACTTGTGCTCTGTTTTACTGTTTTTCCTCACTTGTACCTCCACTTCATTCCTTAAAAAGAAAAAAAGATTTTAGAAGGTTTCCCAGAGTGCAAAAGATATGAGAAACAAATGGCACAAATGAAATGTCCGGGAAAGCATAATGGAAAACAAGAGTGGCGATGAGTGAGGCTGCAGTGTCCATCGGGGCCTCCAGATGGGCCTGCACAGGCTGAGATTGAGCTGGCACTTCCCAGAAGCTGCTGGAAGTCACTCAGAGTAATTATAACCCTTCTTGGCACTATGATTGACAGGAGGACACCATGTGATCTAACGAATAATATCCTTGACCACATCCTGGCAGCAGATGCCAGAATGAATTTCGTGGCGCCTTTTCTCACAATGACCCTGGTTTATGCTGCGGGCCCACACTGAGCACAGTGCCGTGGCAGCAATGTTGGGGGGTGGGGAAGAGGAGAGAGGGCAACCCAATCCTGTCCAGTGTCAGCAAGCCTCTGATCCAGCCTGATGTAGAGGTAGATTTTTCAATGTACAGAAAAAAGGACAAATGCATCTCCAGCAAGCATATCCCATTATTGTCTCTCTTATCAGGGCGTTAGATGAATGTGGGCTGGCAAGTGGCTCCCAGAAAATGCCTGCACACTTCTGTTCGTTGCCGTATAGAGCACACCCATACACATGAGCAACATTTGAATGGGGAAAGGGTTGGAAGCAAGGGTCTAATAGGGACAACTTTCATCCTTCCCTCACTCCATGAGGTTGGGCGAGAGTATCTGCGGCAGAGCCAAGATTCTCCCAGAGCAGGTTCTGAATACATTTCAGTGGCCCCTGCTTCTACACGCCTCCCCACTCCAGACACATGCACATATGTTTGGAGGCTCCCTCCCAGCGTTCTCCTGCCCTAGTGATTCTGTGGGTCCTTTGAGAACCGTTTGCTATAATCACCAGCTCTGTCTCCCTTTTCCCTCCAGCGTCTGGTCTCCATGAATATGCCTCTGAACAGTGATGGGACCGTCATGTTCAATGCCACCCTATTTGCCCTGGTCCGGACAGCCCTGAGGATCAAAACAGAAGGTAAGAATCACCCACAGGCACTGGAAGAGCCAATCAGAAGACCTAGCACACCAGCCAGAGAGGCCGTCGGCACCTGCAGAGGCCAGGACCCTCCCGTGCTGCGCGGAGCTGTGGCTCAGCAATAACTCCAACTCGGGGTTATAAATGGGGCCTCATCCTGTTTCCTTTGCCTCTTGAGTGGCCTCTAGCTGACTTATTTTGAACTCTAGCTTTCCATCTTGAAGTCATAGGGTACCATTCAAAAAGCAGAAAAAAGTGAGTGTCACCTGAAGCAAGACCAAGACTCACCTAAATTAAACTGAATTGGCTGCAAATGGGCCTCTCAAATGCTCAACATTCTTTTTAAATTAAAATTATCTGTGTGGGCTATAGATGGGTAGCCCAGCTGGTTAGAGAGTTGTCTTGAGATGTGAAGATTGCAGGTCCGATCCCCAGTCAGGGCACATACAAGAATCTATCAGGGCCTGGCCATCATGGTTCAGTGGTTGAGCATCAACCCATGAACCAGGAGGTCACAGTTTGGTTCCTGGTCAGGCACATGCCCAGGTTGTGAGCTCAATCCCCAGTGTGGGGCATGCAGGAGACAGCCGATTGGTGATTCTCTCTCATCAATGATGTTTCTATCTCTCTTTCTCTCCCTCTTTCTGAAATCAATATATATATATATATATATATATTTAAAAAGAATAAATCAGGGCAGATACCTAGGTTGTATGTTCAATCCCCATTTGGGGTATGTGCAGAAGGCAACTGATCATGTTTCTCATCTCTCTCTCTCTCTCTCTCTCTCTCTCTCTCTCTCTCTTCCCGACTCCACTCCTCAAACCCCACCCCCCATATTCTTATTTCTCTCTCTAAAAAAATCTAAAAAATAATAAAAACATTTCCTTAGGAGAGGGTTAAAAAAAAAAAAAAAAAGCCCTGTGTGGGGAAGGGATCATAGTGGCAAATGGTGACTATGGTCGAAGTCATCACATACAGTGGCACAAGGGCTCAGCCAGCTCACAGGTAAGGGTTAAGTCTCACCTGTGCTCCACCGGGCAGGCCATGCTCCCTGGGCCCGTGTCCACATGGAGGGACACCTTCTAGTTTGCATGAAAGCATCCTGCAGGCCGCAGCCACTTTGGCTGCCATAATTGGCCGTCTGTGTAATTGGTAAGTTTTCCGGAACCACTCTGTGGAAAAGGCTGTGTGAAATGTACCTAAGAGTTGTATTTGCTGTAAGACCTTCTAGCCTGTTATATAGTGTTTCTCAGAGAGTGATCAAAAGACCTACCTGCCTCAGATTCAACGATAGAAGTTTCTTTAAAATACTGAGTCCCGTGCACCAACCCAGATCTCCAAATCTGAGGCTCAGAGCAGGCGCGGGAATCTGCACGTTCAACCAGCCACATTAGGATTCAGACAGGAAGTGAAGTTTGAAACCTTCCTATAGAGACCAAAGAAAGCACAGAGAGAAGCAGTGTGTCTTCTTTTCCTCCTCATGCTTCAGTCTGAGAGGTGCAGGCTGCCAGCCACACCACAAGAGAAGGAACTGGGCAGGGAGAGGGAGACCTGACTCGGATCACACCTGTGACAAGTTGTGTATTCTCTCTCTGCTTAAGCGTCTTCATTGTCAAATAAGAGGGGAAATGAACTGATACGAGGGAAGTCACTTCAGTGAGTATCCCAGAGAGGTGCCTTCTCTCGGTTAAAGCCTTCCAGAAAATAATAGAAACATCCTAAATGAAAGAAAACAAAAACAGGCCTTCAAAATACATGTCAAAAATAGTGAGCTAATCTTTAAAAAAAATTGAAAATGGTTCAAGTTCTGCTGCTAAGCTACGAGTAAAAAGAAACAACGAATATGTTCTCGGTAGCTAATGCAATAGCTCAATCTGAAATGGATGTAAGTGGGCCTATTCTTCACACAGGAACAGCTGAACACACACTGAATGTACTGTGTGCATACAGCAAGGAGAAGACCTGGAAGGACACTTACTATGTTAACCATGATTCTCACTGAGTAGTAGAATGAGCAGTGATGTTTTCCCTTCTTCCCTGACTTCTGTTACTTTCCAAATTTTCACAATAACTGTTACGTTCAGGAGGAAAGATTTCCTTCTCGAAGGGAGAAGGTGGAATGACGGCGGGGAGAAATGCTGAACGGTGATTACAGCTTGATGTAAATTGAGGGAATACATGTTCGTTCCTTGGGGGACTGAATAGCCCTGGTGCACGCAGGCCCAGTCCTCACTGTTGAAGATGTGCTGTCAGCATAAACGAAGCCCCAGCTAAAGAATACCAACCGCCGCTGACAGTGCCAAAGGCGCTACTGTGAAATACCCAGGTCGCATGGCCAGGCTCCAGGAAATGAGCGCTCAGGGGCGGAGAAGCCAGCCACATGGGAACTGCAGTCAACAATTAAAGGAAACTTGAAACATGAAGACATTTATCTACTGCATAGCGTTGTCCCTATGGCTCACAGCACTGTTTTGTATGCTTAAATTCTGTCTAGTGGGTAGATCTCCTGTTAAGTGTTCTTACCAGAATAACATGAAATTTGGGGGGGGGGGGGGAGGAATAGCTACCTAAGGGCCCATAGTGCCAGCTCAGGGACAAACCGTTATCAGAGACAAACCCTCCCCCAAAGTGTTAATCTCTTAAGTCTAGAAGACAAAGGCAAGTTCTCAGAAGCCACTAGAAAGAAATGTGAGAAAGCATCTCAGTTTGTGAGGATAAAGTCTTCACCAGTCATTACCCTTCAGACTTGAGCGTGGAAGGAATTAAACAGAAATTATCACCTTCTTCAGAGAACCAGTCCCAAGCCACACAAAACTTTGGGATGCAGAAGGAAGATATGTTTAAATACTTAGATGATGTGCAACAACCGTTAGCGACGTTCCCCAGGTACGCAGCTAATCGTGAGAATCAACTGAGGCCTGAAAAAAATTAAAAGTTGTTTTGTAAGATGGATTTGTTGCCTAAGTCCATGGCAGCAGACTGTAGCAGACGGGACAGAAATGCTTCCTCTCAGTTCAGGTGGCCAGAAGCCCAGAGTCAAGGTGTCAGCGGGTGTCCCTTCCAGCTCTGGGGGAAGCTGTTCTCTGCCTCTCTCCTGGCTCCTGGTGGCTGCCTCACTCCAGTCTCTGCCTCCGTCCTCTCCTGGCCTTCTTCCCTGTGTGTCTCCACATGTCTCCTCATCTGATAAGGACACCAGTCACACTGGATTTAGGGCCCACCTAATGAGTACAAGCTCATTTTAACTAATCACATCCACAAAGACCCTATTTCCAACTAAGGTCATATGCCAAGGTTCCATGCGCACATGAATTTGGAGGGAACACTATTCAACCCACTACATAAGATAAGTATATTTGAGCATTGTATTAATTTGGACTCTTTCACTGCATATGTCAGAAACCACTAGCTGCCTTACCCAGGAAGGGAGCGTAACCACAAAGGACTCCCGCCACAACAAGCATGCCGAGACTGCCCTTTGGCTCAGGTGCTGTTTGGATGGATGTTCTCACAGGGGATTCAGTTGTCTGCCACTCTCCCTTGCCACCTCTGCTTGCTCCTGTTGGGCTTCCTTCAAAGGGAGCCTCTCTGGCAGGGCCACAGGGCAGATTTCAGCACAGGCAGCCTGACCAGCTCTGGCCCGTGCTGCCTCCCTGCAGATTCATCACACAGATGTCACTTTATTGCTCTTTGCTGATAGGGCAAGACCCTCCACCAGCAAAAGGATTAGGACTTGCTAAAGGCTCAGCTGATGGTTACCATTTATTAGCAATATTTTTCAGTTAAGGTATTTACATTGTTTATATAGACACCAAAGGCCTGGTGCATGAATTTGTGCATGGGTGGGGTTCCTTGGCCTGGTTAACAATCGGGCCATTCAAGGCCATCTCATCCAGGAGAGGGATCACGGGAAGGAGGGACCACGGGAGGTTGACCAGCTGAGGGAGGTTGGCTGTGAGAGCTCACTGACCACCAGGGGACAGCTCCTGCATTGAGCGTCTGCCCCCTGGTGGTCAGTATGCATCATAGCTATTGGCCAGTCATCCAGTATTCCAGTCGTAACAGTCACTTAGGTTTTTATATATATAGATAATGCTATTGTACAATTAATAAACTACAATATAGTGTAAACATAATATTTATATGCACTGGGAAACCAAAAAAAAATGTGACTGGCTTAATTGCAGCATTCGCTTTATTGTGATGATCTAAAATGGAATATCATAGAGGTCTGCCAGTATCAGTTTCCTATTGCTGCATAACCAATTGCCACACATTTCTTGTCTTGAAACAACACCCAGGTATTGGCTCCCAGTTTTGTAGATCAGGAGTGGAGCCATGGGGCAGCTGAGTTCTGTGCTCAGGGCTTTTCAAGGCCAACAGGCTATTGGTCAGGATGTGTCCTCTCCCAGAGGCTCCAGGGAAGAACCCACTTCCAGTTCATTCAGGTTGTTGGCAGGATTCACTTCTTGTAGTTACAGGGCTGGCTCTCTGCTGGGACCACTCAGCCCCAGAGCCTGCCTCTCTCAGCTCAGCTCATAACACAGTGTGTGCTTTCTTCCAGGCCCACACCACCATCTCTCTTACTCCTGCTTCCAGCTGGAGAGAACTCTCTACTTCCACCTTTGACCCCTTCACACGTTTATTTTTTGTTTATTTTGTTTTTTATTGAGGTACAATTGACATATAACATTATAATAGTTTCAGGTATACAACTTAGTGATTTGATATTTGTATGTATTATAAAATGATCACCACAATAATGCTAATTAATATTCATCACCATGTATAGTTATAATATTTTTCTTGTGATAACTTTTTTTTCATCCTCACCTGAGGCTATGTTCATTGATGAGAGAGAGAGAAAGAGAGAGAGAGAGGAGAGAGAGAGAGAGAAACATTGGTTGCCTCCAGTATGCACCCCAACCACAGACCAAATCTGCAACTTAGATATGTACCTTGATCGGGAATTGAACCCACAACCTTTTGGTGTACAGGATGATGCTCCAACTAACTGAGCCACCCATCCAGGGCTTGTGATGAGAACTTTTAAGATATACTTTCTTAGCAACTTTTAAATTGCAATACAGTATTAACTATAGTCACCAAGCTGTACATGATATTCCCAAGCTGTATAGGACTTACTTATTTTATACTGGAAGTTTGTACCTGAGAACTCTCTACTGTTAAAGAGTTCATGTGATTAGGTTGGGCTCATCTAGATAACCTCCCCATCTTAGGGTCATATGTGCCATGTAGTATAAGCTACTCACAGGGTGAACTCTGTTCTGGTCACAGTCCAGGGATTGTGTAAGGGTGCATATATCAGTGGTGGTGGGAGGAAAGTTGGAGGCATCTTACATCCTATCTTACAGCTACATGCCTCAGCTTTCCTCTCATATGGCAATAAGGCCATTATCCCAGAGGTTGCACAGGGTTAAGCACCTTAATAGCCTGTTTCACCAGTGGAGAAAGTAGAACCAGAGAATCCAGTGTCTTCCGATTTCTGCCTTCACACTGAGGCTGTGCCACCTGCTCCCCGCAGGAGACTCAGCAAAGGGCATTGACACTGGGGAGACTGCTCTTCTTCCAATCACCCACGTTTCCCTGGCAACCACGGGGGCCCTGAAAAATGCCATCCAGGGAGAGCCCCTGTGTTCTCCCGCTAGATGGCTATTGAGCTCTGTACAGCACCAGCAGCCTTGTCAGTCCTAAGTGCCACCCACAAGGAAAAGCAGTGTGTGAGATGAAGGGACGCCCCTGGCTGGCTGAGTAGCAGGCCGAGAAGGAATGGCATTGGACAGGGCACAAGACAGGAGAGAAAGAGAGAAACAAGGGATCAGAACCATCTGTGGGACACTTGATGCTGAGGGCACACCCCAGGGGGGGCCTTCAAGGATCGGATGATCTTTTCAGCCTTGTGTCTGTCCCCCTCCCCCTCAGGGAACCTGGAACAAGCCAATGAGGAGCTGAGGGCCATAATCAAGAAGATCTGGAAGAGGACCAGCATGAAGCTGCTGGACCAAGTGGTGCCCCCCGCGGGTGGTAAGTGCTTCCCGGTCTCCGCAAGCTCGCCACTTGCCTGGTTCTTGAGTTGCTAAGCTTGTGGGAAACCCGCTCTCCTTGGACCCTGCCTGTGGACTGAAAGGACCTCTTGGTTAGAAGGGACAAGGGTGCCATGCCCTCCGCAAACTCAGATACAGGCCGCTGGGTTGGAGATCGAGTCCAGTCCTGCATTTCGCAGATGAAGTCAGACAAGGCCTCTCAAAGCTTGAGGTTTGGCAGAACTTCAAGGAAACTTTTAAGTTTCCCCATAGACCCCTGGCCTGATGGCTCTTGTCATAAATGGGCCCTGAGAATGCCTCCTGGTAGGAGCTATGTGAGTCCTTCCCAGGGCATGTTGCTCAGCCCTGTGCACCCTCAGCCCCCACCGCTGCCCTGAGTCATAGGTAAAACAGCCTTCCCACACATGTACTTCCCAAAATATTAATATAATGCTTTAATGTAAAATATATTGAAATCTAATGGCTTTTAATATATAAAGTTATAACTCACTGAAGGAATGCTTGCATGCACCCACATATAACAAATAAGTGTTTAAAGGAAGTCAGATGATTGAATATTGTCAACATCTTGTTTTGTCATTTTGAAGTATAAAAAGCCTAAGTATATTTAAACAACTTTACACACACACACATGTGTGTGTATGTATGTGTGTGTGTGTATATATGTGTGTATATATATATATATATACACACACTAGGGGCCCAGTGCACAAAAATTTGTGCACTGGGGAGGGGGGTCCCTCAGCCCAGCCTGTGCCCTCTTGCAATCTGGAACCCCTCTGGGGATGGCCACCTGCTGGTGTGCCTGGCCAGCCTGGGTGAGGGGCCAATGTCTGTTTGCAGGCTGGCCAAGCTCCCCAGTGGGAACCCTCACCCCAGGGGGTGTGGCAAGCCTGGGCTGAGGGCAGTTTTCAGGCCGGCCACAGCTCCCACTGACCTTCCGGGCCATCTGCCTGGGAAGCGATCGGGTGGCAGGCGTCCACCCCATGGCCTCCCAGGCCCAGGAGGGAGGCTCGGAGGTCCAACCAGCTGGTCCCACCTGGGAAGGCATGGGCCGGCTCAGGGCACCGGATGCCTTCCCGGAGGGAGGCTCCCAAGATGGCGGAGGCCACAGCCCAGGAGAAGCCGCACACTGGGGCTGCGGCCTCCGCCATCTTGGCTAGGCTAATTTACATACAGTAACTCTGATTGGCTGGTGGGCGTGGCTTAGCCCGTCCCGAAGAAACAGTTTATGTTAATATTTTGCTTTTATTAGTTAGGATATATATATATATATATATATATATATATATATATATATATATATATATACCTATGTACATGCACATGCAAAGAACACATGCTGACTGAGACAGGCAGGTCAACGACAGCGGGAGACTCAGATTCCATCGGGGCAGGTGAAACAAAGTCTTTTGTCAACTTACACAGCAGTTATGTTCCTGGAAAATTCTGGATATATTAAAACTATATAAAATGAAGTTAGATTCTTAGCTCAAATAATTATAAGCAGGTTGTCCCCCACATGGATGCCCTATCATAATACTTGAAAGAGTGCAAAGCTATTATTTATTGTGTAAAACACATCTGTTCTTAAGGGCCACATCTAGAGCCATTGTCAACTAAAAACATCCCACCAGCCTCAAAACACTTTTAAAAAGGTGACACCTACCCTGTTGAGAATCACTTCCCAGAGCAAAGGCAGGACTGGGACGAAGTGGAGTCACAGAGATGGACAGGCGGCACCTGACGACTTACATACAGTATTGTATTTGCTCCTTGTAATGTTTTTATGACATTTGCTCAAAGAATCCAAGTTCTTAGAAAGCTGTCCCAAGGCTACGCTGTGAGGACTAGCAGATTTGGGATTTGAACCCAGGTCTGAGGGATGCCAGAGCGCCAAGCTTTTTCCCCTGCAACTCTTCCTCCCCGACTACCCTAGATAGGGGCTCCGGGTCTTTCTTCCCAATGGGAGTGAGGCCCTTACCAGGGGGAAGGCCATCGCTGCTGCGGATTTGGCTCCTCTTTGAGGACAATTAGAAGCAGGAGAACCATCGCAAGCCCTTAGATCTGACCCAACCAGCTGACTCCCAGGCCCGTGGCCCTGTCCTTCACAGGGACCTAGGAGGTGGAGCAAAGGGGGTCCTTATAGGGCATGAAATATTCTCACTGGAGACTTACTGGCTTCTCCATCACATGGCTTCTTCCCAAGACAGGGGACCCAGCCAACCCAATCTGCCAGGTTGAAAGAAAAACCCAAACTTACACAGGAGGAAGGTGCTCCTCCCACCGCCCCTCCTGCTCGCCTTTAAGCAGAACTATGTTTGCACTTAGGGGACTGGTTGCTGGGGGTCTGAAGCTTCCGAATCAAATGGGAACAGTAGCAATGTCAGTTCAGTAAACGGAGCAAGGTGGGAAATAATTTTGACAATGTGATTTTTTTTTAAAAAGGGGGGGGCAATAAGAATATATTGTTCATTTGCGGAAAGAATTTGCATAAAGAATCTTCTCAAAAATATTCAAGAAACTAATAAAAAGCTTATCTATTAGGAGGTGGTAACCTGGCAGATGGGAACTGTGGGAGAGAGACTTTTCACTATATTATGTATTTATTTATTTATTTATTTATTTATTTATTTAAATATATTGTATTGATTTTTCACAGAGAGGAAGAGAGAGGGATAGAGAGTTAGAAACATCGATAAGAGAGAAATATCAATCAGCTGCCTCCTGCACACTCCCCCTGGGGATGTGCCCGCAACCAAGGTACATGCCCTTGACCGGAATCGAACCTGGGTCCCTTGAATCTGCAGGCTGACGCTTTATCCACTGAGCCAAACCGGTTAGGGCTACATAATTTTTTTTATAGTTTTGTCTTTTTGAACCATGTGAATGTTCTATCTCTTCAAAATATAAATTTAAAAATTTTAAAGTTTGGTTGCTGAAAAATAAATTAATAAAGCCCAACTGAATTCCCCTTGTTCATCTCTACTTCCCTGTTCTCTCTTTGAATGTCAGATGATGAGGTCACGGTCGGCAAGTTTTATGCTACTTTCCTGATCCAAGAGTACTTCCGGAAATTCAAGAAGCGCAAAGAGCAGGGCCTCGTGGGCAAGCCCTCCCAGAGGAATGCCTTGTCCCTACAGGTGAGGAGCGAGTGGGGCAATACCCCAAGGAAAGGCCTGGTCACCTTCCTCTGACCTCTGGCCAGGGTCCAAGCCTCTCACCAGTGGGCGGGAGCCAGGTCCCTTCAGAAGGTAGATGCGAGAAGGGAACACAGTCCTTTCCCTCCGTGTTCTCTCCACACACACTGCCCGCAAGGTCCTGCCTGCTCCGCGGCCCCAGGCTCTGGAGCGGGGCTGAGGTTCCCTGACAGCCCCTGCTACCTACTGTGCCTTCATCTCTCCTGGGTACAAGCCTGGGTTCTTCCACTGGGAGCCAGACAGAGCGGTCCCAGGGACGCCCTGGTTAGCACACACGGGGTGCCTTCTGGGGACTCCCTGCCTGGGGAGACACAGCGGGTGAGTGGCTGGGCAGGGAGCGCCAGGCTCACGCCTCCCTCTGGGTTCTAGGCTGGCTTGCGCACGCTGCACGACATCGGGCCCGAGATCCGAAGGGCCATCTCCGGAGACCTGACAGCCGAGGAGGAACTAGACAAAGCCATGAAGGAGGCTGTGTCTGCCGCCTCTGAAGACGACATCTTCAGGGTAGGCGGATGCTACAGAGCACGCTCCACCTTAACCAAGTCCGGTGGAAGCAGGAGGGCCGGCTGGCATCCTGCCAAGAAAACCCAGGGAGAAAGGCAGTTTTGTGGCAGATTCTAGCTCTTCCCACCAGCCATTTCCTACCCCTCCCCTTTTCCAAGCCCAGCTCCCTCTCAAGCCAGGGCTCCCAGGACATGGCAGCTCGAGGGCATCCTGGGCTCTGGGAGGAGGAAGAAGGACCCATTTTCCGAGGGAAAGGTTTCCAAAGAGAAAGTACATTAGAAGCTGCAAAGCGAAGGCCCTCGGGCCGCAGCTAACCTGCAGACCCATTTAGTTTGCCAACATTTGAAAATCGGGCACATTCAAATAAAACTCTAGACTTCCGGTTTCTCTCTAAAGCGTGCGAAGCCCTGTCGATGTTAGGCTGTGGCCCCGTGGCTACAGAGGGCTGGAGCTCAGTGGCAGTTGTCCCTAGATGGGACGTGTGTTCTCCAGGTCACATGGTCCCTCCAGCCTTGCCCCTCCTCCCCTGGGCTGGAGGCTGAGCTTCAGTGTTCACAGTAGAAACGGAACATGACTGGAACTCATGGGCTCTCACATCCAGCTCTCTCCATTCATCTGTGGTACCTGCCTAACCCCGAAGGCATTTAGCTAAGGGTTTCTCCAGCGAGGGCCAGCGCACACCTGTGCCTCCCACACCCACGCCCGGGTCCCCAGGCTGTGGAAACACAGGGAGGCGAGAGGAAGTGGTCCTGCCTGTAGCTGACCTGTCATCACACCCTCATTCTCACCACTGCGAATTGTGCATTACGAATGGCCTCAGGGACACAGCAGCAGGTTAACATGGCCCTGCCCAGACCCCCCTGGCCAGCCTTGCCAATAGCTACTTGCCCACTTGCCCAGGACAAGGAAAGAATGCTGGGCATGAGCCCAGTGCCAGATCTGAAATCTCTAACCAAGTCCGGTTGAAGCAGGAGGGCGGGCTGGCATCCTGCCAAGAAAACCCAGGGAGAAAGGCCCAAGTTCTGTGGCAGACTCCAGCTCTTCCCACCAGCCTTTCCTACCCCTCCCCTTTTCCAACCCCTCCCCTCCCCCCAGGAAAGGAGGCCATAATATAATAGAAGTAGTAAATCCGTAGTCTTTATTTGCAAAGCCTTTGGTTAACAGTTTCTAGCCCAGTGAGCCAGCTGGAGTTCCATTTTTTTAAATCTCATTGGAGCCTCTGGCCCTCCCCCTCCCCTCAGGCCTCGCAGTGCCTCAGTTGCCACCCCTCCCAGGCGCAGGGGAGGCTGGGCGCCCTAGACTTGTCCTTGAACTCAACCCCAGTCTTCCTCCGGCTCATTAGAAACCCCCGGGCAGGGGCTGCCCAGCCTGGCTGGTTCCCACAGGATGTCCTGTCCCCCACTATTCCCCCAGCCCTTCCAGAGGGGACTGATGGGTCCCTGCCACTCAGGCTGCCAGCCACATGGGTAAAGAATCCCCACCCGCCACATGCTGCCCCGCCTGGCTGTGCTCTCAGAGGGTGGACAACTTCCCTTGCGGTAGCTGCGGAGGAGAGGTTGCCTCAGAGGCGTCCTCCTCCACCCACCCCTCCTATCTTGCCTGCAGAGGGCCGGTGGCCTGTTCGGCAACCACGTCAGCTACTACCAAAGCGACAGCCGGAGCACCTTCCCCCAGACCTTCACCACTCAGCGCCCGCTGCACATCAACAAGGCCACCAACAGCCCAGGCGACACTGAGTCCCCGTCCCATGAGAAACTGGTGGACTCCACCTTCACCCCCAGCAGCTACTCATCCACTGGCTCCAATGCCAACATCAACAATGCCAACAACACGGCCCTGGGCCGCTTCCCCCGCCCCACCCACTACCCCAGCTCCGTCAGCGCCGTGGAGGGCCATGGGCCCCCTTTGTCTCCCGCCATCCGGGTGCAGGAGGCAGCATGGAAGATCAGCTCCAAGAGGTAAGCAGGCGGACTGGGCACCCAGGGCCCTGCATGGCCTCACACTCTCCAGTTCAGAGGGGCAGAGGGAAGGAGAGTTTGCCCCCCAGGCCTGCACTCACCCCTCACACTGGGGTGGACACTCCTGCCCCATGATCCAGGAAGAGAGCAGGGTGCAGGCTGCCTCCCAGGTACTGCCCTTGACTGCATGTGGCAGCCATGCTCAGGGAAGGTGCATGGCCCCACTGCTAGCCAGTGTCCTGAGGAGCGCACCTCTGGCAGAGCCTGCTCTGTGCTCTGGGCCTGGCCCCGCCCATGCAGAGGCCCTGGCCTCTCAGCCCTAAGATGTTTGCACCCTGGCTACACTGCAGACACCATTCCCCAAGTGGGAGGGGAACAAAGTTACCTCCTCCTCTTCCTCCCCTTCTCACCTTTCTAGGGAGGGGCCTCTTGGCTGCATGAGGCCCTTCACTGTAGCAGCTGCTCATCTGTCCCAGGGTAGCGTCATCCCTGGTCTTGACTGCACCTCCCACCTCCTGACCGGCTCTTTCTCCATGTGCTCTGCTCCCTGGTGCTCCAAGGCGCAGTGCTAGGATAGCCTGCTCCCTGCTGCCATGTTCTGGGCCCCGGGAGCACGGCCTGGCCTACAGGGTCTGCCCGTCTATGTGGGCAGCTCTGACTCCCCAGGCCGGTGGGAGAGGCCCCACATCTGCATCTTGCCACCTCAGCCTTAGCTGCACTCTCTCCCGGAGCAGGGTGGCAGATCCCAGCATGCCAGTCTCCTTTTCTGCCCTTGAGCTCAGATAAATTGAAACGTCCCAGCGTCTTCCTCAATCCATGGGCATGTGTCCTGAGCTGCTTTCCTTGAAGGAACCAGCGGCACACTTGTACATCCACATGGCCTGGCCCCTTACCAGTGTCTGATGGCAGACAAGTCAAGCCGGCCATCCGTCTACTTTGCTGCCTGAGATTAGCTGGCTCACCACCCACACAGTGCTGGGCGAGTCCTGGCCACTCACACTGATGCCTTCTAACCGCAGGGCTGTGCGGGAGCCCTGGGTTCGGTGTGCTGACCAGAAAGGCTGGTTTGCACAGGAGGATGTCAACGTCCAGGTGGCTGGCCCACGCCTGTCTTGGCAGCCCTTCCCTTTTCTGCAACCCGCCCCTCTTTCTATGTTCTTCAGGGACTCAGTCTTAGTACCATCTTCTCCCTGCTCCCCTCTTCCTCTTAAGGAAGGCTTGCTGTGTTCATCACTAGCGTCTCAGTGTAAACTAACCCCTCCTTCTAAGGAAATTTTCATATGAGACTTTGTTCTGTATTAAATAAGGAAGGTAAAAATTATTTTAGAGAGGAGGTGGGGGGGCTATTGGGGGTTTCTTCCTCTCCCCACAGATCCATCTGTTAGTGAAACAGGATCCATGCACAGCATCTAGCACATAGTAAGCGCTCTCTAAATCTCAGCTCCCACCTCCCATCACAGTTGGGGAAAAAACAACATTCACGGCAGTAAGTTTCAAATTGTGAAGAGGGTCAACTTAATCAAAGTTCCAGCTCTGGGACCTTGTCCTTCGTGCCACAGCTCAGGGCTGTGGTGGCTCCAGCACTGGCCTTGCTTTCGCTGGGGACAGACCAGCACACCTTGCACACAGTGGCCCCTGAGGAGTGGTGTTGCCTGCCTGCTGCCATTCCCTGTGTCCAGCGCGTCCCGTGGGCCTCACCAAAGCTCCCCTCCCTGTCCTTCTCTTCCCACCCCATCGGGGGCCTGAGCCTGTGGGGTGGGCAGCCACCGGAGAGGGCCTCCCCCATACAACTGCCTGTGCCCTTCGGAGTGGTGCTCAGTCTCAGGGCCAGAGCTCAGGCACTAACCCAGCACTCAGTTCTGAGGATGAAGGCGGTTGTTTCTGTGACGCCTCATGAGTCTGAGGATAATGTGGGCCCTGGCTTTCTGGATCTAGAGGAAGAATGATGGAGGGGCTACTGAGCCTGACACGGACAGGAAAGGGAGCTAAGGAAGGCGTGAGCAGCTGGGAAGGCGGTAGAATTCCCGGCACACGTGGCGTGGCAGGGATGTGTGCTGATCAGCTCCATGGAGACTCAGCTCGGCAGGGCCTCAGGCGCACTCCCCTCTGCTTTGAAGAACAAAGCCGATATCTGAGCCTTCTTCTCCGTGCCTGCACTCCAGGGAGCCATGCCAAACATGACACCAGGACCTCTCAGCTCTGCCCAACAAATGCCCAAAGGCCCACTGCCTCTAGTGAAGGGAAGGGGCAGTCCGCTCACCGGCCACCCCACCCCTCATCAGGCAGCCCAGGATCCTTCCTTAAAGGCTGATCCTCTCCTCCTTTCCAAGCACCATCTTGTGTGTTACTTCATTTGTTCCTCATAACAAGCCTCTGGGTCAGGCAGGGCATATGTTATTCCAGTTTTATTGATGGGATCCTGAGGCTTGGGATGGGCTCAGGGTAACTGAATGGGGGCCAGAGGGTAATTGAATGGGGTCAGGACTCAGATCTCCCCGGTCCTAACCCTCTTCCCACATGGAACTTCAAGCCCAGTCCTGTGCCTCCTCCGCAATTGGTCACAGGCAGGGCCTGGCTGCTGTGTGTGAGCGCGTGTGCACGTGTGCATGTGTGTGTGATGCTACTTCTGAGGAATGGGAGGGGGCTGGCAGTTTCTGATTTTTTTCTCCATCTTGGACACTTCAGGTGCCACTCCCGGGAAAGCCAGATAGCCATGGTGTGTCGGGAGGAGTTTTCTCAGGAGGAGACCTATGACGTCCAGATGGGTGACGACGCAGAGTACTGCAGTGAGCCCAGCCTGGTCTCCACAGACAAGTGAGCCCTGTGGCCTCTGCCCCGGAGGCCCGCGTGTGCAGAGGGTTCTGGGTGAAAGGCAGGCCCTGGGGTCCCTCCTCTGGGAGAGATCTGCAAGGGGAAAGAGGTCACATGTCAGAAGAGCTCCTGCAAGGCATCTGTCACCTCGTTAGGGACAGAAGCCCCAGACCCACACGGACACACACAATCCCCTTGTTAGCTTGGCCCTTCCTCACGGTACAGTGCTTTCAGAAAAAAATTCTAAACAACTAATAAATATATTTTATAGTGAGAGTCGGTTAGACATATACACGTATTGACCAGTAAACAAATGTTTGTGAAAGTACTTATAATAAAGCTGCCAGCAGAGGGCACTGTTGGCAAATGGTGGGTGAGATTTTTGTCAGAGCTGGAATTCTTTAAGAGAAGGGTTTTCTAACTGCGGATCTAGGCCAGTTAGGAGGTAGTGACATTTATTTCGTTATGATCAGCACTTTTAAAAGAAAGCATAGCACATGATAGCATAGACTAGGATAAAATAAGAGGACATAAAAGGACATATCCAATGTCACAAAAGTATCATTTTGTAAAACATTTGCTTAATTGTCAATGTATGTGCATGCAGTCCCATAAAATGTATTTATGAGAGTGGGTTGCATTAAAAAGGTTTAAGATGCATTGTTTTAAAGGCTTTCCTGAAAACACTTTATAACAAGGAAGGGCCAGCCAGTTTAGACTTTAGGTTTTTAGAGAATGCAAATGAATGCAGTACATGGTCACATCATTTGGAAATTAGGAAAAGCAGATGCTTCCATCCATTTTGGCTCTTATCGGGTGCTCTGCTAGATCATGGGTAAACTGGCCTCTGCACTCAAGGAGAGTCTGCAAACTCGTTAGGAAGCTAAGACAATCTCCACCGAGGTTTTCTAACTAATTGCTCCCAGAGTGGTACAACTATGAGGAGTACAAGCATTCTGAAAAGGTCAAAGTCAAGGTGGCCATAACAGGCGCCAAGCACAAGGTCACACAGAAGCTGGGTCTTCAAGAATGGGTACGATTTGTTTAAAAGAAGATATAATAGAAAGGGCTTACCAAGCTGAGAACGAGAGGAAAGGCTTAGAGGTTTTGCTTCAGAAACTTCCCTGAACATCTGCAGATGCTGGAAGTCAGGGAGCTAGGAGCAGAAAGGCACATGGTCTCTGCCCTCTGAGGACACGAGTCGCAGAGGAGCAGAGTCGGTGGCCCCATCTGTAAAAGGACTTGACCTTAAGCTGCATGGTGTGTGTCAGAGAAAGATGAGGGTGAAGAGGAGGTAGAATGCAACTTTGGAGCGACAGTTGTGTCCCTCGGGGGTAGTGTGAAGTCAACTTAGTGGACTGCAACTGACATTTTTAAAAGAAATAGAATGGACTAAAGTAGAATGGAAACTGTCAGAGTGCGGCGCAGGATGGTGAGTGTGGTTCATGATGCTTAGTTCAGCATGTGTGTGTGTGTGCCTGTGAGTCCCATCAGAAAGACTTAGAAACCACTGACGTGATGCCCCGGGTGCGGGACAGCTCTGCTGTTCACAGGGTGATTGTGTGGAGCCCATGCTGATGCAGGGGAGGGCAGGCCAGGGAGAAAGGGGTGGAGGTTGGGGGGAAGTGGGGACTCGTCATGGTAAAGAGCATCAGCATGAGGAAGAGAGGAGCCCGGGCCATGCCTGGAAAGAACCTTGTGGGCCTAGAATTTTCCCCCAGTTTTCTCGACAACTTTGACCCAAGAGTTTCCTCGCTGCCTCTGATCAGAAGTGTGGGGCTCAGAGCATCCCTGCTGCCCCTCCCCAAACCTTCCTGGGAGCACAAAGTGGGGGCTCCCTTCCCTGACGAGCAAAGGAAACTGCCTTGTAGGGTGGCAGGTGTCCCTGTGGGGTGCATGTCTCAGCCTCCAGGAGCAAGCCCCAGGAGTTCTCTGTTCCAGGCTCTCCTACCAGGATGAGGAAAGCCGACAGTTGGCACTGCCAGAGGACAGGAGGGACACCCGGCAATCTCCAAAGAGGGGCTTCCTCCGCTCTGCCTCCCTGGGTAAGCACACGCACCTCGCTCTCAGATGTGTCATCCAGTGGTCACCTCAGATGACTGGTCAGGCCCTCAGGGTGACAGAAAGCATGGCAGCCTGGCTCTAACAGCCCCACACAGCGGGCTGGGCAGATTTCCAAAGCGAGGAGAGGGAATCCAAGGGCAGAGCCTATTGGCATCAGACTTGGCCTTAAGCTGCATGGTGTGTGTCAGAGAAAGATGAGGGTAAAGAGGAGGTGTGTCTAGGCTTTTTTTCTCCCTGCTCTCACCCCAGTTCTTTGGCTCCTTTGCAGGTCGGAGGGCCTCCTTCCACCTAGAATGTCTGAAGCGACAGAAGAATCAAGGGGGAGACATCTCTCAGAAGACAGTCCTGCCCTTGCATCTGGTTCATCACCAGGTAGCCCACACTTTGAACAGGCCAATGGCCACCCCCCAGTAGGCAAGACAAAGTCCCTGAGACACCAATCTTCCTTGTCTCAGACCACTGCTGCACCCCCACCCCTGGCCTAGCAGACCCCAGGGGACAGGCATTTTCTGCCCAAATGAGAGCTTAACAAAGTCTGTCAATTCCCAAGGTGGAGACCCAGGAAATACTGGTGAGCAGGAGCTCCCCACACAGTCCCAGGATCCATCTGAGCTTTCTTCTTGCAGTGGCACAGGTGTCACCCACCCCCACCACCAATACTATAGGGCACTCAAGCAGATGTGGTTCTACCTATAGTTGCGAGACACCTGGAAATTGAGGAACACAAAAATCCATCCACTGAAATACAGAAATGATCGGAGAACCAGCCAGCTACATGGTCAGGAGTAGGGAGTGATTTCCCAGGAAAACAGCCCAGGGAGAGTTGACTATTGACCTTTTTCTTTGAGCACGGATGACTCTGCAGTATAAAATCCAAAGAGCATCAAAAATGCTCTTAGTGTCTCAGAACTAATGGAGTCCTCAAAGAATTATCTAAGGCAGTCTCTACCTCCAGAAAAATTAGGTTGTAACCTAATTTCCTAAACTTTTTACTTCTTACTACAGGCATATGTTTTCTTTTTTTTTTTTTTTTTAAAGACATTCAATAGTTGATTAAAGTTTATGATCTGCACTAGAGGCCCACAAAATTTATGCACTGCAGGGAGAGGTCCCTCAGCCTGGCCTGTGCCGTCTTGCAGTCTGGGACCCCTCACTCCTGACTGCCCACCTACTCACTGCTCCTTACCACTCGACTCGCTGCTCCTTAGTGCTGCCACGGAGGAGGGAGAGGCTTCCGCCACCCCCACTGCACTTACCAGCCATGAGCCCAGCTTCTGGCTGGTGCTCCCCGTGTGGGAGCGCACTGACCACCAGGAGGCAGCTCCTGCATTGAACATCTCCCCCTGCTGGTCAGTGGACATCATAGCAATGGGTTGTTCTGGTCGTTTCGCCCTAACGGTTGCTTAGGCTTTATTATATAGACTAGAGGCCTGGTGCACAAAATTGGTGCATAGGAGAGGGTGGGGGTCCCTCAGCCCAGCCTGACCCCTCTCACAGTCTGAGACCCCTCAGTGGATGTCCTACTGATGGCCACAGTCTGGCAGGTGCCGTGTGTGTGTGTGTGTGTGTGTGTGTGTCTGTCTGCTGGTGGCCTGCCCCCAGCCACACCATAGAGGCTTGGAGCAAGCACCCCTCTGTGTTGATCTCTCAGGCTCCTGGCTTCGCCTGCATGTTGTTTTCTTCCTTGAGCTGTGGCCAGGGCTGGGTGCTGCCTGCTGGCCACCGATCACTGCAGTGACAGGGAGCAGGCTCAGCTGGGGGCTGCCCGAGGGTGGTGCTTGCCTGCTCTAGGGCAGTGTGACCTGCTCACGGGTTGCTGAGTCAATGCCTGCTGGGCTCACATTGCCAGGGTGACACCACCAGCGTCCTGCCCCACCACTATGGCACTTTCATCTTTGTCGTGGAGTGATGGCTAATTTGCATATTACTCTTTTATTAGATAGGATAAGATGGCCAGTGTGACTTGACTAAGTAGACTGTATTTCAGCTTAAGGAAATGCACTGTTCTGCTTAGCCCGTGTAGCATTGTCTGTGTGCATACTGTCTCCAGGGCCCATGGACCCAGGCTGAGGACCAGCAAGAACAGTGGCCAGGCCCTAACTGGTTTGGCTCAGTGAATAGAGCATCGGCCTGCAGACTCAAGGGTCCCAGGTTCAATTCAGGTCAAGGGCATCTACCTTGGTTGGGGGCACATCCCCAGTAGGGGGTATACAGGAGGCAGCTGATTGGTGCTTCTCTCTCATTGATGTTTCTAATTCTCTATCCCTCTCCCTTCCTCTCTGTAAAAAATCAATGAAAAAAAAAGAGCAGTGGCCAGGGAAGGCAGCAGGCTGGGAGGACACTGTATGTTATAGTTTCAAGGGTTTCTGGGAACTTATTTCACTCATCTGTTTGATCATTCCAGAAGGCAAAAGGCTGCTCTTCATTTACATTCTCCCTTTATGCCTTTCTGCTACCTCCCACCCACGTGGCAGTGCCCCCTTCTCTCTGCCTCTCGGGCTGGGCTCTCGCCCACGCTGCCACTGCCCCATGGATGCAGCACATCAGAGTGGGCGTTGCGGCAGCTCACCTGGGGACCACGACCCACGCTCAGGGCACTCAAGCACCGTGGGGGCAGAGGACACAGCCGTGTAAATAGTTCAGTCACAATACAGGGTGAGATGTGAACAATATTTCAAAACCAAGGTGAGCTAGAGATCGATAAGACCTCACTAACGGCCAGATTCATTATAAAAAGTGAAGCAGGAAGCACTGGTTTTGTCTAGCTCTTTGGACGCACAGTGTGCTTTTGCGCAGACCCACCTTCACTTGGACCTCACGTCAGCCTGAAGGGCAGGGAGACAGCGGGCACTGCGTGTGGTTGTACAGGTGGCCCAGGCACAGCCTCTCCCGTCCACTGACAAGGAAGCCAAAGGGGGAGGATTCACAGCTGATGGGGCAGGGCCAGTGCTGATGGGCAGGTGACTCTGACTCCAGTCGGTCACAACTGTTGGAATTGAGAGGAGACAGAGTTACTTCAGACTGAGATCGTCCGGAAGCGCGTTTTAGGATGGTTGCAGTGTACACTGGGTCTTGTTGCGGTAGGATGCAGATGGGTGAAATGATGGCGTATGAGCTCCAGGCAGCTGGGACCAGCTGGAAGCAGTCGTTGCTGAGAGGCCTGCCTCCGGCCTGACCATCCCGGTAACCCGTGCTCCTTGTGTGTCCACAGGCATTGGCAGTGGCGGGCCTGAGCCCCCTCCTCCAGAGAAGCCATTCTCCCACCACGTTCCCCCGGCCCTGCGCCACCCCCCCGGCCACGCCCAGCAGCCGAGGCTGGCCCCCGCAGCCCATCCCCACCCTTCGGCTGGAAGGCACCGAGTCCACCGAGAAACTCAACAGCAGCTTCCCATCCGTCCACTGCAGCTCCTGGTCAGGGGAGCCCACACCCTGCGAGGGGGACAGCAGCGCCACGCGGAGAGCCCGGCCAGTGTCCCTCACGGTGCCCAGCCAGGCCGGGGCCTGGGGCAGGCAGTTCCACGGCAGTGCCAGCAGTCTGGTGGAAGCAGTAAGTGACCCTGAGCACGGCAGACAGGGGGAGGAAAGGCCCGAGGCAGAAGGCACTTTGCACAGAGCATCAAGAAGGGGGCACCCAGCTCTCTGCCAAGTGGACTGGATATCAGTCTCCTGGCCTGATAGGCCCTCAGTGTCAGAGCCGGCAGCAGCACGGCGTGGCAGGCAAGGAATTCTGGACTTCTCTTGGGGCTGGGCTGATGCAAAGAGAGAGAGGAACTGAGCACACATCCCTACCACAGGCCAGTGAAGCTGGAGAAAGCTGCGGGGCTTCCCCACACACAGTGGGCGCGCTGTCCGCCCTGGCTGTGAGCGTGGGCTGCCTGTGTGCACACAGAGTCAGGTCTGACTCCCGAGCCTGGTCGCCCCTTAGAATAACCTGCGGAAACCTATAAGTTGGAAACATAGAACCAATTAAATGGATATTTTAAAAAACTCTCCGATGGTTCTAATTCCCAGCCAGGGTTGAGAGCCTCTAGTCTAGAACAAGAGCCCCTTCGGGCCCACCATGCTCTGCCCTCGTCAGAGCACCAATTGCTATCGTGGCACCATATCTCAGGGCACCTCTGGAAAATTGGAACGGTCCCAGAAAAGGATGTCTGGGTTGGCAAGGTCCCTAGAAACCATGTTGTATGAGAACTGATTGAGGGAATTCGGAAAGTAAACCTGGAGGGGAGGTGACTAACGGAGCCACGACCAGCACGTCGTCCCGTACACCAAAGGGTGTGGGTTCCCTCCCCAGTCAGGGTACATACGGGAGGCAATCAATTGATGTTTCTCTCTCATATCAATGTTTCTCTCTCCCTCCCTCCCTTCCACTCGCTCTAAAACCAAAAACATATCCTCGGGTGAGGACTAAAATAAAGAAGCCCTGACGTGCATCTCAATCCTGTGAGGCTTCTGGGTCCTGGAAAAGAAGTCTTAAATGCAGGACTGGGGCGCCTGGATCAGCCTGACAGGCAGACGGTAGCCAACACAAGGCGATCTTTCCAAAATGAGGGCTTCCCTGTAAAATAGGGAGCCCCCCAGCACTTGACATGTGCAAGCAGAGATGATGCCTGTCCGGTCATCAGGCTGTGGCAGGAGGTGGGGAACTAAACCAGATGACTTCCCAAGTGCCTTCTGACTCTAAAGCCCTGTGCTGCAAGGGGCTTTGTTGCCTCCTATTCAGCCCACACATCTCCACTGAACACCTGCCATGGGGAGACTGTGTTCTAGGTGGGGGACCACCTCTAAAGAACAGGGTTTCTGCTCTGATGAGCTCACATGGTGGTGAGGAAAGAGATAAGAAGCATGCTGGGAAGGGGTGGAGCAATGAAGAAAAATTACACAAAATAAAGAGTAATGGGGAGAGCAGGACTAACAGAACTTGGAAAAAGTGTTCCACACTTCCCTCCACTGCTCCCCCTGCCCACTGGCCCGCTGGGTACTTCCCCACACCAGTCACTGAAGCAGCCTCTAGGGAGGAGGGAGGAGGGAGGAGGGAGAAAGGGGGAGGGAGGAGGGGGGAGGGGGGAGGGAGGAGGGAGGAGCTTTGGCTTTGCACCCTGACCCTTCCCAGCAGAGGCAGAAGAGGGGGCAGGGGCAAGCGTGGTGTTTGCACACATCATACTCAGGATCCGTACCCACAGACAGGCAACGGGCAGTGGGCAAAACAGTTTCACCAAAAAAGAATGAAGGTTTCTCGGAGAGAATAATATGGGATGCCAGGGAGGAGAAAAGACAAGGGCGGAGGGTAGAACCCTCTGCTGTGAGACTACCCCCTGCAGCTCCTCGGTGAGCCATGTTTTCAAGT
>PVJC01018413.1:15828-31456 GCA_004026665.1 Murina feae | reverse complement strand
CTGCCCCAAGTTGGGTTACAATAATTTGTCCCTGGAATTCCACCTACCCCAATCTTATCACTTGTGTCTCTGCCTCTCATCTGCCCCTCCAAGTCTTCTCCTCAGTGAAACCAAACAGATTGTTGCCATAGATGAAGCAGATTATGTACCTCCTAGTCTAAGCCCCTCAATCACTTCCTCTTGCCTCAGGATCAAGACCATAATCTTTTAGGATGGTGCTTAAGAGCCTTCACATGTACTAGCTGGCTTGGGTGTGAATCCTGGCTCTGACACTTACCAGCTGATGACCATAGGCAATCCATTCAACATCCTGTGAATCAATTTCCTTCTCTGGAAAATGGGAACGATGATGATAATACCAGGATCTACATCACTGGATTGCAGTGAGGCATAAATGAGGTTGTTTAGGTAATAGAGTTTCTGACAATATCTATGAGCTAGGGCCCCAGCAGCACGAGAACACTTGTGGCACGAGACCCCCAATGCCCTCAGCTTTGCGGCTTTATGCAAGTCTGAAAATGGAGGTGGACATGGAGGGAGGGAAAAAGGGAGCTGTGAGAGGGGCTGAACATGGTCTCATTTCTAGGAGCTGAGAGGAAGATCTTGTCTTGGATAAGCAGTTCGCTAAAAGGGTCCTGGGAAGTGGATGGAACTGTAAGCACAGGCTCCCAAGACCTCTGCAGCCTCAGAACTAGGAGGGAGGCAGGCAGGCAGGAATGTCCAGGGACTCTCTAGGAGTTCCTGAGCCTAAGTTTTCTCATCTAAAACGAGGCTTCAGAGACTGGAAAATGGCGGTGGTATAGGCAGACATATCCCGTGCCTTGTCCTGGAGCAGGTAGGGTGAATGGCTGAACCGAGTAGCATTCAGCCTGAATTGGCAGAGGAGATTGAACTGGGAGACAGCCTGCAGCCCGGTAAGGCAGAAGACTCCTGAGAGAGGTAAATTCAAGGCTTTGGGAAGGATATTCTGCCAGACCTGAGCCCTGAGGATCAGAAAGAATCCACACGGCACCGGCGCTGAGCCCAGTCCCTTGGGATGGGTGCAATGGAAAGAGGGTACGCGAAACTGCTGGTCAGCAGGGGATTCTAAATCTGGGTCCACAATCAGGAAAGGGCTGAGGTGTGCGGGCAGGAGAGGAGCGTGCAGAGGTGCAGCCTTGCCCCCTCGCAGTGGATTCTAGATCTGGGTCCATAGTCAGTAAGGACTGAAGTCTGCCGGCAGGAGAAGAGTGCAGGCGCAGCCTCTCCCACCTCTGTGGTCTGTGCCTTTCTTCATTGAGCCCAGTGCATAGGACATTTCGGATACAGACACTTACTTGTGGCTGGAGTGTGGAAGAAGGTGCCGAGTTGTGGAATCTGGGGAAAGAGGAGGGTGCAGGAGAGGTGGCAGTGAGTTTGGTGCTGACTCATGCTAGAGCCTGAGACCTGGATAGCCATTGTGCCTTAAGAGATAGCTCCTCCCTCCAGTATCCAGGCAGCTAATACAGCCACACCCAGATTCCACCCCGAATGGTACAAAGGTTTAAAAAAAAACAACCTAAACAGTCCCTGAGAGTCCAAAGGGACTGGCCTAAAGACAGACTTTTGGTCCCAGCAATCAGATCCTGAGAAACACTACAATACAGAAGACTGGGATCTTAAGCCAACCAAAGGAACATTTTACTTCTTCATTTTTATTTTATTTTTTTATTACTTTGTTATCTCTACTTTTTTCCCCTTTGTTTTCCTTTTTGTGTTTGTTACTTTATTTTCTAATTCTTTTCATTTTATTTTTCCATCACTCTATCTTATTTTATTTTATTACTGATTTTTGCTATTTTATACCATTTTTGAAATCAAATTTTTTGTAAATTCATTTTTTTCTTTTTTTTCATTCTCTTTCCTCTTATCCACCTATCCCCTTTCTACTTCCTCTATACTGAACTGAGATCCTACCCGTATTCTTCCCATTCTTAACCTTATCTTCTATATATAAGCTCAGCATCTACAGATTCTGCCCCCATCCTCTTTGCTGGGGGTTTGTATTTTTTTGTTTTGTTTTGTTTGTTTATCTATTGGTTCTGTGGTGTGTTCTAAACATAGTCTCCCTTTTATTCCGTTCTCTTTTCTCTCTTATCTTTTTGCTCTCTTTGATATCATTTTTACTCTCTTTTCTTGCCCCTAATCCTTTTTTCTCAGGTGGGCAATTATAGTGGGGTTATTATTGTTTTTAGTATATTTGTGCTTTGGTCCCTTTGTGTGGTGTCTTATCGAGGTGAATTTTATCTTGTCTGGCCAGGTGCTAGAGAGTGAATCTCACAACCAGACACCTGGAGAGGAAACTCCATCCACGAATGGGTTAATAATACCCCAGACCCAACTACAGAGGCAGGAAGAAGGCTGCAGTGAGGGAGATAGTGTAAGTCAGTGAGGGACCAAAAGAGGAGTGTGTGGTCATGTGGAATGTGCATGTGCGTATGTGAGTGAGGCACAGATAGATCCCGCAGGACCTTCGTGGTCAGCCTAGATGGGCTTCCTTAACTAAGCAGCCTCTGCTACCATTGTAAACAGTTCTGGGAGGCCAGTTCATCCTCAGAGACCTAGTGCTTTTAAGGGGAGAGCTGATGTAACTGGGAGCCAGGCCTCACCCCCATCCAGGGTGCCCTCAGATAACACCTGGGACTCTTCAGACACCCCTGCCAAGGACCTGCTACCTCAGCTGTTGTCCCACAGTCAATTAGTCTCCATCCACCCTGGGCATAGGATCCTGTGAGTTCTGAAGCATGCTTCCTCTGACTGGCCCAAGTCTTTAGCTCAGGGCACTGCACCCACGCAAGCAGAAGACATGTGAGCAGCCAACTCCTGTCCAAGGAACAGCAGTTCTGTGACCAGCCTGCCCCAGGACTAAGAGCATAAGCCTCATGTGGCAACCCCCTGTCCAAGGAGCAGCAGCTGTGTGAGTAGCCTGCTCCCCAGTTCGAGGACCAGTATCCACATGAGCAGCCTCTGTTATCTGAGGAGCAGCAGCTGCACGATCAGCCTACCCATGATTGAGGAGCAACAGTCCCATACAGCCCGCCCCCACCCAAGGAGCAGTAGCTACAAAGCCCACACCCTGCCCCTCTCTGAGGAGCAATAGGTGTGTGAGAAACCCACTACAACTAGAGGAGCAGCAGCCACCCGAGCAGCACACCCCTGTCTGAGTAGCAGCAGCCACATGAGCAGATCAACCACATCTGAGGAGTGGCAGCCCTGAGCAGCCCACACTAATACATGGAGCAGCAGCCGAAAGCAGTCTGCACCTGTCTGACGAGCAGCAGCTGGGTGAGCATCTCGCCTCTATCCACGTAGCAGCAACTGCATGTGCCACTCACTCCCACCTGAGGTGCAGGAGCCACGCAAGCTGCCTGTCCCCCATTTGAGAAGCAACAACTGAGCAAGCAGCCCACACCCATACAAGAAGCAGTTGCCCTGTAAGCAACCTTCCCCTGTCCAAAGAGCTACAGCCTCACAAGCAGCCCGCTCCATCTAAGGAAAAGTAGCAGTGTGCAGCCAGCCTCGATCCAAGGAGCAGCAGCCACATGATCAGCCCACCCCTGTCCAAGGAGCAGCATCTGTGTGAGTGGCCCACTGTCTAGTCTGAGGAGCAGCATCCACATGAGCAGCCTCCCCCATCTGAGGAGCAGCAGCTGCACGAGCAACCTACCCATGATTGAGAAACAACAATCCCATACAGCCCGCCCCCACCCAAGGAGCAGTAATTGCGAAGCCCACATCCTGCCCCTCTCCGAGGAGCAATAGGTGTGTGAGAAACCTGCTCCCATCTGAGGAGCAGCAGCAGTGTGAGCAGCCCATTCCCATACCAGGAACAGCAGTGCTGCGAGCAATCCATTTCCACTCAAGAAGCAGTAGCCTCCTGAACAGCCTGCCCCAGTCCAAGGAGCAGCAGGCACATGAGCGGACTGCCCACAGCTGAGGAGGGACAACCCTGTGGAGTCCACACTGGTTCAAAGAACAGCAGACACACACAGCCTGCACCTGTCTGATGAGCAGTAGCTGGGTGAGTGGACTACCTTCATCTGAGGAGCAACAGACACACATGCAGCTTGCTCCCATCTGAGGAGCACCAACCACACAATCAGTCCATCCCTGTCCAAGGATAAGTAGCCAAGTGAGCAAACTGCACCTGTATGAGGAGCAGAAGCCACACACGCAGCCCACTATAGCTAGAGGAGCAGCAGTCACTCGAGCAGCTCGCCCCTGTCTGAGTAGCAGCAGCCACATGAGCAGACCAACCACATCTGAGGAGTGTCAGCCCTGAGCAGTCCACACTAATCCAAGGAGCAACAGCCAAAAGCAGTCTGCACTTGTCCGACGAGCAGCAGCTGGGTGAGCATCCTGCCTCTATCCACGGAGCAGCAACTGCATGTGCAACTCACTCCCACCTCAGGTGCAAGAGTCACTCAAGCAGCCCATCCCCCATTTGAAAAGTAACAACTGACCAAGCAGCCCGCACCCATATGAGGAGCAGTTGCCCTGTAAGTAACCTGCCCTTGTCCAAAGAGCTACAGCCTCACGAGCAGCCCACTCCATCTAAGGAAAAGCAGCAGTATGCAGCCAGCCTCGATCCAAGGAGCAGCAGCCACATGATCAGCCCACCCCTGTCCAAGGAACAGCAGCTGTGTGAGCAGCTTCCCTTACCACCCAGAGACAACATTACTGCTAACATCACCCAGCAGAGGAGCCACTGCCAACTGAGGAGCAGCCACCTTGAGGAGCAGTCTCTGCACGACTCAGCATCTAGATCAGTTGGTGAGACCAAAAGTGGGTAGACAAAGAAACCTCCAAAAGAATAGAAAAGGAGGAATCGCCAGAAAAGCAGCTAAGTGAAATGGATGCATGCAATATGTCAGAAAAAGATTTCAGAATAAGGGTCCTAGAGTGCATAAACCAGATGGAGAAAAAAATCAACAACGTTTGTAAGAATCAAAAAGAAATGGATGAAAAAATCAAAAACATATGTAAGAATCAAGAACAAATGAAGGGTGATATAGCTGCAATAAAAAACACCATGGAAAGTTTCAACAGTAGACTTGGAGAAATGGAGGACTGAATTAGGGAATTAGAAGACAGGGAAGCAAAACACACCCAAACTGAACTGCAATTGGAGAAAAAAATTAAAAGACAGGAACAGAGCCTAAGGGAGCTATGGGACAACATGAAATGAAGCAACATATGAATAATAGGGGTGCCAGAACAACAGAAAGAGGAACAAGGATTAGAAAACATATTTGAGGCAATAATCTCAGAAAACTTCCCTGAGGTGGGGAAGAAAAAGTCACACAACCACAGAGAGTCTCAAACAAGATGAACCCGAAAGACCAACACCAAGACACATCATAATTACCATGGTAAATGTTCAGGACAAAGAGAGAATCTTAAAGGCTGCAAGAGAGAGACAGAAAGTTACATACAAGGGATCTCCCATTAGATTATCAAATGATTTCTCAACAGAAACACATCAGGCCAGAAGAGAATGGACAGAAATTTACCAAGTGATGCAAACCAAGGCACTGAATCCAAGATTACTCTATCCAGCAAGGCTATCATTCAAAATTGAAGAGGAAATAAGAAGCATCACAGACAAAAAAAGGAGAAGGGAGTATATCACCACAAAGCCAACAATGCAAGAAATGCTAAAGGGACTGGTGTAAAAAGAAGAAATAATAGAAAAGTAAGAAAGTAAACAGGCACAAAAAATAAAATGGTTAGCAAAAAAGTATCTTTCAACAATAACTTTAAACATAAATGGACTAAATGCTCCAAACAGAGGACACCGAGTGGCTGAATGGATAAAAAAACATGACCCATGTATTTGATGTCTGCAAGAGACCCACCTCAGAATAAGGGACTCATACAGACTGAAAGTGAAGGGATGAAAACAATATCTTTCAGGCAAATGGAAATGAAAGAAAAAAAAAAAGCTGGGGTAGCAATATTTATATCGGAGAAAATAGACCTCGAAGTGAAGGCCATAACAAGAGACAAGGAAGGCCACTTCATAATACTAAAGGAATCTATACAAGAGGACATAACCCTGATAAACATATATGCATCCAATGCAGGAGCACAAAAATACATTTTAAAAATCCCCTGGAGGATATCAAGGGAGAGATTGACAACAATACAATCATAATAGGGGACGTTAATACACTACTAACATCACTGGATAAATCCTCTAAACAAAAAATCAGTAAAGAAAGAGCAATCCTAAATGACTCACTAGATCAAATGGGCTTAAATGACAACTTTATAACATTTCACCCAAAGCCACAGAATATAGGTTCTTCTCAAGTGCAGATGGGGAATTTTCAAAAATAGACCACATATTGGGTCACAAGCAAAGTCTTACCAAATTCAAGAAGATTGAAATCATATCAAGCATCTTTTCAAATCACAATGGCATAATATTAGAAATAAACTACAATAAAAACAATCCAAAACACTCAAACTCTTGGAAGCTGAAAAGTATGTTATTAAATATTGATTGGGTTACCAATGAGATCAAAGAAGAAATTAAAAACATTCTGGAAATTAATGACAATGAAAACGCAACAATCCAAAACCTATGGGACATAATGAAAGCAATCCTGAGAGGGAAATTATAGCACTACAGGCCTACCTCAAAAAACAAGAAAAAAATTTAGTAAATCATCTAGCCCTACAACTCAAAGAATTGAAAGAGAGCAACAAGAAAATCCCAGAGTGAGCAGAAGGAAGGAGATAATAAAGATTTAAACAGAAATCAATGACATAGAGACCAAAAAAAAAACAAAAAAACAAAAAAAACAACAACAACAAAAAAGATCAATGAAACCAAGAGCTGGTTCTTTGAAAGGATAAACAATATTGATGAACCTCCAGCCAGGCTCATGATGAAGAAAAGAAAGAGGACTCAAATAAACAAAATCAGAAATGATAGAGGTGAAATAACAACAAACCCCATAGAAATACAAAGGATTGCTAAAAAATACTATGAACAACTCTATTCCAGCAAACTAGACAACCTGTAAGAAATGGACATATTCCTAGTAAAATACAACCTTACAAAACTCAATCATGAAGAACCTAAAAATCTCAATAGGCCAGTCAATATGGAAGAAATTGAAGCAGTAATCAAAAAGCTTCCAGCAAATAAAACCCCGGGGCCAGATGGCTTCATAGGGGAGTTTTACCAAACATCAAGGGAGAACTAAAACCTGTCCTCCTGAGACTATTCCAAAAAATTCATGAGGAAAGAACACTTCCAAGCTCATTCTATGAAGCTAGCATCACCCTAATATCAAAACCAGATAAAGACAACACAATGAAAGAGAATTACAGGCCAATATCTCTCATGAATATAGATGCCAAAATCCTCAACAAAATCCTAGCAAATCATATGCAGCAGTACATTAGAAAGATCATATACCATGACCAAGTAGGATTTATCCCAAGGATGCACGGATGGTACAATATCCGCAAATCAGTAAATGTGATACACCACATAAACAAATTGAGAGAAAAAACCCACACAGTCATATCAATTGATGCAGAAAAAGTATTTGACAAAATTCAACACCCATTTTTGATGAAAGCTCTCAGCAAGGTGGGAATAGAAGGATCATACCTCAACATAATAAAAGCCATATATGACAACCCCACAGCCAACATCATACTCAATGGGCAAAAAGTAAATCATTTCCCTTAAGATTAGGAACAAGACAGGGATGCCCACTCTCTCCACTCCTGTTCGACATAGTACTGGAAGTGTTAGCAATCATGATTAGAAGGGAAGAAGGAATAAAAGACATCCAAATTGGAAAAGAAGAAATAAAACTGTCCTTATTTGCAGATGACATGATATTGTACATAAGAAAGCCTAAGGACTCCGTTAAAAAGTGATTAGACTTAATAAATGAATTCAGCAATGTAGAAGGATACAAAGTTAACACTGAGAAATCTATGGCATTTCTATACACCAATAGTGAACTTACAGAAAGAAAGACCAAAAAAGCAATCCACTTTACCATCGCACCAAAAAAATTAAGATACCTAGGAATAATCCTAACTAAAAAGGTAAAAGACCTCTACTCAGAAAACTACAAAACATTGAAAAAAGAGATAGAGGAAGATATAAACAGATGCAAGAACATACCATGTTCATGGATTTGTAGAATAAACATCATTAAAATGTCCATACTATCCAAAGCAATCTATAAATTCAACACACTTCCCATTAAATACCAAGAGCATATTTCACAGACCTAGAATGAACTCTCCAAAAATTCATCTGGAAAAAAAAAAGATCTCGAATAGCTGCAGCAATCCTGAGAAAGAGCCAAGTCAGTGGGATCTCAATACTAGATATCAAGCTATATAACAAAGCCACTGTTCTCAAAACTTTCTGGTACTGGCACAAGAACAGATATATAGATCAATGGAATAGAATAGAGAACCCAGACATTGACCCAAACCAATATGCTCAATTAATATTTGACAAAGGAGGCAGGAACATACAATGGAGTCAAGACAGTCTCTTCAATAAATGGTGTTGGGAAAATTAGACAGATATATACAAACAAGTGAAACTAGACCACCAACTTACACCATACACAAAAATAAACTCAAAATGGATAAAGGACTTAAATATAAGATAGAAAACCATAAAAATACTAGAGGGATTCAAAGGCTACAAAATCTCAGACATATGCCGAAGCAATTCACCAATACAGTTCCTAGGGCATTGGAAACTAAATAGAAAATAAACAAATGGGACTACGTCAAAATAAAAAGCTTCTGCACAGCAAAAGAAACCGTCAACAAAACAATAAGAAAGCCCACTGTATGGGAGAACACATTTTCCAATGTTATCACTGATAAAGGTTTAATCTCCAACATTTATAGGGAACTCCTATAACTTAACAAAAGGAAGATAAACAATCCAATCAAAGAATAGGCAAAGAATCTAAATAGACACTTTTCAAAGGAGGACATTCAGAAAGCTGAAAGACATATGAAAACATGCTCAAAGTCACTAATCATCCAAGAGATGCAAATCAGAACAACAATAAGGTATCATCTCACACCTGTCAGAATGGCTGTCATCAACAAATCAACAAACAACAAGTGTTGGAGAGGATGTGGAGAAAAAGGAACCCTTCTGCACTGCTGGTGGGAATGAAGACTGGTGCAGCCACTATGGAAGCCAGTATGGAGTTTCCTCAAAAAATTAAAAATGGAACTCCTATTTGGCCCTGTGATCCCACTTCTATGTATATATCCTAAGAAACCAGAAACACCAATCAGAAAGGATATGTGCATCCTTATGTTCATAGCAGCACAATTTATCATAGCTAAGATTTGGAAACATCCTAAGTGCCCATCAGCAAATGAATGGATTAGAAAACTGTGGTACATCCATATAATGGAATACTATGCTGCTGTAAAAAAAGAAGGAATTCTTGCCATTATCAGCAACATGGATGGAACTGGAGAGCATTATGCTAAGTGAAATAAGCCAATCAATGAAAGAAAAATAGCACATGATCTCACTTATTTATGGATAATAAAAACCATTATAAACTGGTGAACAGAAATAGATAGAGGCAGAACAGACTGTCAAACTATAGCTGGAAGGCTGGGGAGGGTTGGGGAGGAGTTAAGAGATCACCTGAAGGACTTGTATTCATGCATGTAAGCATAATCAATGGACACAACACACTAGGGGGTTGGGGAGGAGAGGGGACAATAACGGAAAAAATGGAGACTTATGTAACACTATAATATTTTAAGCAATAAAACAAAATTAAAAAAAAACAAAGTGACCAGCTGTTCCTCGTTGTTCCATCATTAAGGTCAATTTGCATATTACTCTTTTATTATATAGGATAGAAATACAACTGATTTCTGTCTGTTGATTTTATATTCTGCAACTTTATTTAATTCTTCAATTAGTGCCAACTTTTTTGGTTGAGTTTTTGGGAATTTCTAAGTGAAAAATTACGTTATATGCAAAAATTAATAAATAAAATGAGGGTTCAAATTATTTCATGGAGCAGCTGTGGGATTATTTTGCAGAACACCCCAGCACAGCCCCTACACAGTCATAGGTGCTCAATGAAATTTTGGAAGGGGAGAAAAGAGGAGGGTGCAGACACCCAGGCAAGAGCAAAGGACCAGATGTTGCTTGCCAATCCATCCACTCCCTAATGAGTGACAAAATGAGTCACTCATTAGGTACTACAGCATTGATGGACCAAGGGTGGGCGGACAGGAGAGTTTAGCTGCAACCCAACACACATCAGGCATTCAAAGGAGGGCAGCGAGCTCTTCTCATCTTGGACCCTCAATCCACTCATCTGTAAGGTGGACATAATATCCCCAGGCCCACAGGGCTGTTGGGAAGCTGAAATGAGATAATGAATAGAAAAGCACATTACACAGAATGAGGGCAGTTACTAGTTTATCATCTACAATACAATAACTTAGAATGGAGGTTCTGAGCACTGGCTTTGCAGTAAGGCACTCTAGGTGAAATTCTGGATATGCAATCTTAGGCAAGTCACTTAACTTTCCTTAGTCTCCGTTTCCTCATCTGCAACATGAAAATAATGATAATACCTACTTCACAGGACTTGGAAGGACATTCAATAAAATCATTTTAATATACTTGCCAACTTACGTGAATATATTCAATACATATTATTTTTAAGATAATATAATTCCTTAAGGACAGAACCCAGGTCTTAAACTCAAATTTCTTTCCCCAACCCTGCCAGTTAGCCCCAGTGTCTGCATAGAGCTGGTACTCAATAAATCTTGTTAGCTAAGAAATCCTTAGCTCTCAGAAATTTTAGAGCATTATGGAGCAGCAAAACTGGAGGGACAGTTGAAGATTATTTATTACAACCACTCACTATACAGATGGGGCAACCAAGGCTCAATGAGTGAAAGGGACGGGCCTCAAATAAAGCATGTGAGTGGCACAGCTAGATTAAGGCCTTCTGACCAGAAACCAGGATCCTGTGCCCATCAATGTAGCCCCTTCTCTGAAGTTATTTCTCAGTGGGAGAGATGTCCCTCAAAGGCAGGGGGGGGACACCTGCTGTGGCTTCCCAGAATCTCACCAGTCTAGAACCTCTTTATACCCTGCTTCCCTGGCCTTACCCCAGGCTACACCTAGCTAACCACCTATCCCTGCCTCAGCCTGCCCTCTGAGAAGCCTAGGCTGGGTGGTCCATAATTGCTTCCTGTCCTCACAGGCTCTGTTTGTTTGTGCTGTGGCTGCTTCCTCACACCCCATCACACCAGAGGCCCTGACCAGCAGTGAGGGACTCCTGGGGCCCAGCCCCCAGCCTTCTTTCAGATGTTGGGCCAGCCCTCCCCAGGCCCAATACCTGGAGCCCAGGAACCCAGCAAGGCCCTGGAGAACCCCCTTCAGCATTTTTCCCAACTCCTGCCTCCCACCCTTTACCCCTAGCAGCTGGTCCTGTCCTCCGCTGGGGGCTAAGCTAAAAAATCAATAGGTGGCAATCCATGGTAAAGACTTGTCAGCCTTGGGCTGAAGGGAACCAAGCTCCCCTTCCTCGAGACCACTCCCACTCCCTGCTCCGCCCAGTGGACTCAGGCAGTAGGTCCAAATGACACTGCCTCATGCCAAGACTTAGAACTTCTGCTAAGGTTGGAGTGTGTGTAGGGGATGAGGAGGGGGGTTACTAAGTTTATCCCTGAAGTCTCTGAGTTTATGATAAAACAACTCAATGCAGTTCAATAGTAGACCTGGCTTCAAACCTGCCACTTACTGTGTGATGTTAAAGCAAGTTATTTCAATTTTCTTAGCTTGCATTTTCTCATCTGTAAAATGGGGCTAATACACTCTATCACTGCCCACTCCAGAGTTGTTGCGAGATTGATATGAGCCATCCTGTGCACACTGCCTGGCAAGTAGGTGGGTATGTGGGTAGTGGGTTCGGTGACCAACCATGCTGGTTTACCTGAGGGGTTTCCAGGATGTGAGGCTTTCAGTGCTAAAATCTGGACAGTCCTGAGCAAACCAAAAGGAGTTTGTCACCCTAAGAATAGGTGTTAGATGACTGCTCCTGGAAGCAGACCTTGCTGCCTCCCTCTGAAGACCCTCTCCTTTCTCCACATAACTCCACATCATTTATGTTCTTCAGTCTAAAAGTCTTCTCCCCAAGATCCGTCCCCACATCCTCTTGCTTAGCATTTGTTTCCACAGCTTCTCCTGCACTATTAGGTCTTCTCTCTTTCAGCCCCTCTGCCACTGGATCCCACTGTCTCTCCAAGGACTATTGTGCCAACATCTTCTCTGAGCTCATCCCCTGCTCATCCCCTGCTCTTGTCACTGTTCCCAAACAAATGACCCTTTCTCCACTTTGTCTGGGTACCGCCCTACCCACGCCGCCACACACATGCCCCACACACCATACACATCACTAGCACACCCACACTCCATCGAGTCTCAGGACTGGGAATTTCAGTTTGATGTAAGAACATTCTGACAAGACAGTTAGATAAAACCTCTGAATGGGTGAGGAAGGGATGGGCGATAAACTTTTCTTCTAAGGGTAGGGATTTTGAATACAGAACGACTGATTGCAAAGGACAGGCTATTGTCTGGGAGCAGAAGGATGGCTGCAATGATCTCCAATGGATTCTTACATCTACTACCTTGCTTCAAAGACCTTGGGGTTGTTTTCCCTCCCCAAAGGCCTGTCCTGGAGGCCAAGGCAGGCCAGGCCAGGAGAAACACAGCACTGGATTCTATTTAGTTGGCTTTGGGCCATGCATATTGGAGGGAAGTGTGAGCATAGTGTGTGTCTTAAGGGGGGGGGGGGAGGTCCAAGAGTGGGCTAGTCTCAGGGCGAGCAGCCCCTTTTTTTCTATGCAGGAGACACTCAGTTGGCTGGGAGGCTTGGGAGGCAGGCACACAGGCACAGAAAGGGCACTGCCATCTACTTGGGGCCCCTGGCCTCCGGTTCACACTGCCTCTCCTCGACCCCCCAAGGAGAGCGCCGTCAGCAGAATTCCTCACATCCTGCTGCTGGGGCCATGTTTATCCAGTACAGCAAACCTCTGCAGAAGCATCCTGTGGCAGCCTCAGAAACACAGACAGAGCAGGCCAGAGCCCGAGTGAGGGAGAGACATGGTGACATAGAGGCCCCGAGTGAGGGAGAGCTAGCAGCTGGAGAGATTGAGAGATAGAATGAAGCTCAGAGATGGAGCTAGGAGGGCACCCCTCTGGAGAAGCAAGGTGGTGGCAGAGGGAAGCGGGCAGGACTTTAGGGTTGAGATGGGAAACCAGACCCTGAAAAAGAATCAGAGGCTGAGCAAGACATGACAAAACCAAGACAGAAAGTGACAGTAACAGAACTAGGCTGAAAGAAAAAAAAATAAAAAAAAATAAAAGAAAGAGAGAAGTAAAGGGATGGGAGACAGGAACAGGGTTGGGTGGTCAGAGGGGTGGGTGGGGGAGGAAGCAAAAGCAGCTCTCAAGAGCTGGACAGGCAGTTTTAAGGCCCACTCCATGTATAGGCCCAGCCTGCCCAGCCCCAACCGGCTGTTTGTAAAAGGAAGCCAGCTCTGTGGTCAGGCCGCCCCAGGCCCCATGGCTGCCGCCCCCTGAACTTAATAAGATTCTTGTTCAGAGCTGCGGGAGATGGGGCCTGGCTGCAGAGGCCCCGCAGAGCTTCTGCTCTCACCCGAAAGAGGGCCTGGGCCAGGGCTGGGGCCCAGGCAGCTGAAAGGGCTATGCAGGAAGGCAATCAGACAAAGCCTAGCTGCTGCAGCGACCAGGCATTGGGAATAGAGGAAACAACAGTGGCAGAGGGGCATTGCAGAGCTCTGAGCAGAAGGGTGCAGGGGAAAGGGTATGGGACCGGCCAACAGGCAAGAGGCTCAGTCTCCCGCTCTGCTTGGATGACCTTGGGAAAGTGGCCTCCTTTCTCTCTGGACCTCAATTTTCCCATTTACCCCAATGAAGAACAAACTCAAATTGGTGGGGATGTAGAGAAGCAGAATATGTACCCTGAAAATGAAAAAGAATATGTACCCTGGATGAGGGGATAGCTGCCACTCAGCTTCAGTGTTGCCTTATGAAAATGTAGGCCTGGTATTACTAGCTCTTTGGATTTTTTAGAAGTTATAAATTTGGATTTTTATGTAAAAATCTCCTGAATTTTAAATGATGGCAGCTAATTTCTTTTTAATGTAGGCACTGTGTGAGCCAAAGAAAATACTTTGAGGATCTTATGTGGCCCATAAGGTGCCTGTTTATGGCAGTCTCTAAGACCCACATCAGTTCTGACAACCACCACACCTATGTCTCCACCACCATCCTAAGTAGTGTCCAAATTTCATGCCCATGGAGAACTGGCATAATGTACCATCAGGAAGAGGCTGCCTTGTCTTGCTCTGGCACTGGGTGGGGGAGATATGACCAAAGATTCTGGGTTTTTGGATGGCCTGTTTTCTGGCCAGTTATCTTGCTTCCAAAGCCCCTACTCCCACTACCTCAGCCAAGCCCTTAAAGACCTTACTTTGGGAACACATTCTGCCTGGCCCTGGACCAAGAGCCAAGCAGATACCATGCAAAGCCATGGCTGGTCTACCTACCATTGGCTCTCAGGCCCAGGCTAGAGAGAGGCAGTGTCTCAGAGCCCCATTCACCAATAGCCCTGTTCTTTCTTAGATGCTCTAACTCCATGTCCCTGGCATGGAGGAGGCAGGGATGAGGATAGAAGGGGAAAAGGAGAAATAGAGCAGATTATCCCAGTGTGTGCATCCCCACCTCTTCTCACTCCAAAACTCACGAAGTCCAGCCAAGCACAATAAGGGTTAATTGGATACCCCCAGCTGGAATCATGGAATCATAGAGCTGAAATGGACCTTGGAGGTCATCTGTCAGGGGAAGAGGAGAGATTTTAATTACTCAAGTCAGCTGGGTTGGAAGCACCCCCAGCCCAGGTTGTTTATCGGAGAGGATGTGAGGCCTGGAAGGGCTGCTGAGCTGGGAGCCTCTGAAGGATAGAACCTAGTCACTTCAGTCACATTCTTGTCAGTGCTGCCCCCACCCCCAGCAGTGTTTCACCCTGCGATGGGCACTCAGCACTTGGTGGAATAATTGACTAACAGGAAGGAATAACGGTACCAAAAGAGAATGTGAATGACATGACTCTGAACAAGGAGGCAATGAGACTGGAGCAGAAACCTCAAGAGCTGCCAGGAGGAAGGAGCCCGCCTCTCACCTCCTACTTCAGCACACTCAGAATCCCTTGAGGCGACTTGATCCAGCCTGTGCTTCCCAGTCTTCTAAGTTCCATTCACATTGTGATCTCAAACAAGAAACTTCACCTCATAATTCCGTGGACAGAACAACAAAAAAATTAGTTATAGCCAGAAGGCTTAAGCTCAGACATGAGGAAGAACTTCCTGAAGGTGTAATTCTACAGAAGCAGCATTCCAGGCAGACTCTGCATTCTCCTGCCCTGACCTGGAAGTCCAAAGTGTCAAGGAAGTAACATGCAGAGCTGGGCAAGGGCTGGCTGAGTGACTTTTCCACCTGTATCCATAAGTTCAGAGCTCAGCA
>PVJC01018413.1:0-15728 GCA_004026665.1 Murina feae | reverse complement strand
CTCTGTTTTCACTACCAAGAAGCTCAGAATTTAATGCTGGTCCCTTGGTTCAGAGCCTGAGGGGCGGGGGTCATAAGGCTGAAGGATAGAGAAGGAGATGGTGGCCATGACCATAGGTACAGTGTGGGGGATAGGGGTTGCGGTGAAGGTTTGGGGAACTAACATGTCTTCATCCTAAGGTATAGGAAAGTGAGAAGGACACAGAGCTTCTTTGGGAACTCTCAATATCACTTTAAGGAGTGTTCATAGTTACTTTGTTCTCTGCTTTAAAAGTCCTGAGGGTTTAATAACACGTTTAAGTGACATCTTCTGTGAGGAAGTTCCCTTCGGAAATCTGTCATTTCCATTCCCAGTGCCTGTCCCTCAGCCAAGCAGTGTATTTATCTCAGCCCAGTAATCAAAGCTTGAGCACTCTGAAAGTTCCCCTTGATAGCTAGCCTCCATCTTTCCTGCCCTGCCCCCAGATAGAAATTAAATCCTCTTTAGTCCCTGAATGGTCAAAACTCAGATTAGAAACCTCCTGCCATTCAGAAGGTAATCCCAGCACCCTACCACCAGTCAGTCCCCACCACTACCATCCCCAGCACATACCCTCCTGGGAACTGGCCCATGCTGTAGGAATTAAAGAAATGGTTTAGGGCAAGTCAGACTGAGGATCCATTCCTGATGACCACAGGAAAAAGGGAAAGAAGGAGGGAAGGGTGGAACTGGGTGGTTCTTGGGTTAAGTCAGATAATAAACCTAAGCCAACTGCTGTTTGGGCCCAGAGTATAAATCACTAATCGGTTTGGGACTTGCACATCCACTAATGAATTTCTTTCTATTCCCAGAAGGTCTCTCTGAAACCACCCCCACTTGCAGGGGGCCGATCAGGGAATTCCTGGAGCCTGGGGGCAGCTCTATGCATCCTCTAGCCCTATTTTTCTTGTCCTCCAGTCCCATTTGGCCCCTCCCAGCCTCCAGTCCTCCATGCTGCTTACCAGGTCTGAGAGCTGAGAGGGAGAAGGGGGGAAAGGGGCTTAAAGGAAACCCAGTGCACCAGGGGCCCCAGACAGGGGTATTCTATCTCAGCCCTCTACTTTCCAAACCCTACCCCAACTGCTTTCTAAGTCTCTGTGAGAAACTTGTAGGAGAGATGGAAAAAGCACCAGCTGTGCGGTGAAGCAGCCTAGCAAGTTCCCATCACAGCCCAGAATCTTATTTGCTGTATGGCCTTAACGCAGTAGCACATCTTCTCTAGGCTTTGGTTGGTTCTGGGCCTTGGTTAGTTCTGGGAATTGGTTAGTTCTACTGTAAAATAAAGATGATCATGCCTACCTCATGGTATTGGTTAGGAAGTAAATAAAATCATGTAGGAGAAGCACCTAACCTAATGACTGGCACAGAATAAGTACTTATCTCTTTCTCCTCTGATATAATGCAGACAGAGGGGCTGCCACTCTTGATCTCCAAGCAGAAACTACCAAAAATAGGAGCAGAATGATATTAAGTGAAGGATTTAAAAAATGTCCTGATAGACCTGTGACCTCACCTGAACCAGCCTTGGCTTTTTGTTTTGTTTTTGTTTTTGTTTTTGCCTTGGCTTTCATTGGCAGTAGTTCCCACTGCCACCTGTTTGGACTTCAGAAGGGGTTGTGGACCACAGGGGTGATGACTGGATGGACTAACTTCCCCCTTCCAGTGCATCCTGTGGCCTAAGGACTATGGGCACAGTCCTCTGGGCAACTCCTGGGTACATACGGGCTGCCTAGGAAAGGCCCCAGGTTGCTGCTACTGGGGAGAGGTAAGGAGGCAGATGACAACAGCTGTCAGAGCCTTGGACTATGGCTATCCCAGCTGTTCTGGTGCCCCCCTCCCCAGTCTGGTTCCCCTTGGTACATACAGACTCAGGCAGCCAACACAGAGCTGAACCCCTGATATGACATATGCAGGGTAGGAGTAGAGATTCTAAAGAAACTATAAGCTGGAATCCCCAGAGAACTTGCATTTTGGCAGGGAGCAGGCAATGTGTGTCTTGGGAGGGACACCAAAATGGACAAAACCATGTCTCCTCATTGGACCTCAAGTTGGCCATTCCCTCTTTGTGAGCTTAGCTCCAGGGTTCTTTGCAGGTGTGTCTTCAGTTGCTACTGGAGGAGGGTATGGCGGTTGGATTCTCCACCAAAGCCACAAGCCGTGCATTTTATGTGGCTAAAATCATTTTCCAACCTCTCATGGCTTCTTTCTTGTCTGACACTGTAATATTAGATGAGTTTAATGCCTTGCTGGAAAGTTCATCTGCTTATCTAACCTATATCCCATGAGCCCATAACCTCCAAGGAAGCTAGAACAGAACTTATCTTCACACCCTACCCAGTAACATGAAAGGAGGATAAGGAGTGCAGACCAATGCTTTCTCCCCTCCTGGCCTCAGTGTCTCCATCTATACAATGTGAAGAATTAGAGTCAATATTTTCAGAAAGCCCTCTCATGTCTGGGCCCCTTCTGCAGGCAAGAAGAGAGCCAGACTCAAGGACTGACAGAAATACCATGTTAGAGGCTGTCTCCGTCTTTATAAAACCAAACTGAGTAGCTGGTTCTGAGCCAGAACAAGGTGAGTTCAGTTTTGCCCAATCCCAGCCACTGGAGGACAAGCTTCCCCCTTCCTCTGACTCTCCCAAGAGGCGCCAAAATCAAATGCTTACATTCTCCAGTGTGTTGATGGGTGCAACCCAGGCCCACAGAAAGGCTTACTGTAGTGGTGCAGCCCAGTCTAGCCTGACTCTCACCAGAGACCCCATCAAGCCATGAACATGTGAGAACCTTTCTGGGTCTCAGCCCCAGGGGAGAGAGGTCTTCTGGAGGAAAGGGCTGAGGTCCACAAAGGCAAGGAGATCCGAGCAAAAGTGCCCAGCTCTTCCATGGCTAGAATCCACCCTTTTTCCACCTCCACTTACAAAAACCTTGAGACAATCAGAGCTGAAAGGGGACATCCAGTACAGTCTCCTATAGTACAGTCTCCTATAGTACAGATGAAGAAATTGAGTCCAGAGATAGGGGAAGGAACTTGATTTGGCCTCCTGACTTTCCCATAATAATAATAGATGATGTTCATTGGTGAATTCCTGTGCCTTGCTCATTGAGTCCTGGCATGCTCAGTGAGGCTACACAAAAGGACCATGAAGTAGATTCTATTATTATCCCCATTTTACAGATGGGGAAGCCAGGGCTCAGAGAGGAATTGACCAGCCCAAAGCCAGGCAGCCTGGAAGTGGAAAAATCTGGACTTGACCCTAGTGTTGTCTGCTGCCAGAGTTTACATTCTTAGCTATTATTGCTCCAAGGCAGTGGTTCCCAACCTTTTTTTTGGCCATGCCCCACCTAAGCATTTCTAAAATCCTGATCCACCCTCCCATTACATATAATTCTTTTTATTCAAAAAGTGAACTCCTATTCACATGGAAGAAGCTCAAAAGGCCATTAACTTGGTCTAAACAAACTTCCAAAGAACATGGCATCTATGGAAGAGAAAAATAAAAAGAGTGAAAGGACGAGTTGAAGTACTAAGGAAAAAATCATTAAGAAATTATTTAAAATAATAATACTAATGACATGAAGTAATATGAAAAATAGTAAATAACATTTCAAAACACATAATAGAGAACTGAAATGCATAAATATGTTACAACATATACTTATATACTGTATAAGAGGCCCCTAGAACCATAAGAAATGCAAAAAAAAATCACTGTTAAAAACTCATTCTCAAATTGCTCCCCTTAAAAAATCAAATGGTGCAGCCACTATGGAAAACAGTGGGGAGTTTTCTCCAAAAATTAAAAAAGAAATACCATATGACCCAGCAATCCTACTTCAGGGTATATATTAAAAATTTAAATCAGAATCTTGAAGAGCTATCTGCAACCCCATACATTATTTACAATAGCCAAGAGATGGAAACTGCCTAAATATTCAATGGATAGATGGATAAAGAAAATGTGATATACATAGACACACAATGGAATATTACTCAGCCTTACAAAAGAAGTATATCCTGCCATTTGCAATAACAGTGATGGACCTGGAGGACATTTTGCTAAGTTAAATTAGTCAGTCACAGAAAAACAAATACTGCATGATTCCACTTACATGAATAATCTAAAATAGTCAAACAAACTCTCAGAAACAGAAAGTAGAATGGTGGTTGCCATGATCTATGGAGAGGGTAGAGTTACAGTCTTACAAGATGGAGAAGTTCTAGAGAACAGCAGTGTGCCTATATTGACAACGCTGTACCCCTCAACATTTGTCAAGAGGGTAGATCTTCTGTTATGTGATTTTAACCACAATTTTAAAACCACAGAGAATGGCCAGTGGCCAGTATGCTCTCTTATGTAATAAGGAAGATGTGTATGTGTATGTGTGTGTGTGTTTAAGAAGAAAGATAGCAAAAAGTTGTCTTAGTGGAATCATAGGTGGTATTTTCTTGGTAATACTCTTCGGTTGGTGTTCAAACTTTCTGCAGCAAGTATGTATTAGTTTTCTCATTACCCTCTCCTCTACCAAAATAAGAAAAAGAAAAAGAAACAAACCAACTTAGAAAATCAGTGGCTCTGCCTCCACTATCCTTGTGACTGAGGGCAAGTCACCCAAGCTCTCGAGTCTCAAATGTCTCTCACTTCTGAGATGAGTGTTGTAATATCACATTTCTTTGTCTTTTCTGTAGAGCCAACTTATCTTTTCTTTCAGTCCCTCAAGGGAGATCAAGAACAAAGGTGGAGAAATTGGCATCCTTATCCTCAGACAAAGCCACCAGGATGCAAGCAACGGCCAGATATGGCCCTCAGTCTCAAACAGAAATATTTTTTAAGCATTTGTGAGAAAGGAGAGGGTGTGTCTGGGACCTCTTCGTGGCTTCAGTTTATCAATGTGGAAAGCAAGGGTGCTGTGAACAGATCTGACCCCTGTTCCATGGAGTGGAGGAGGAGGAAGTTCCTGAGCTGGGCAAAGCCTTCCAGCGCAGCAGGGCCCCATATTTTCCCTTCATCCTCTTATCCCAGGACAAGACTTGTGCAGTATGAGAGTGGGAGTGGGAATGGGAGTGGAGGGCAGGCCTGCAACCTACCAGCGAGGCAGAGGCTCTGTCATCTTTGTTGCCACACTGCAAGTCCCTGGCATTCAGGATGTAGCTATGTAAATCTCTGTGGGTCCCCACTCCAGTAGTATGGCAGGACAAGAGCTGTGTTACTCTTCCCCAGCTGGCCCACTCTTGGAGCCAACACCAGCCCACACTATCTTCCTTTACCCTGTGACTGAGCCCTCTGGTGCTAGGGCAGGGGCAAGACTGTGCCTCACAGTGGCCAGGCCCCCAGGTTGCCTGGGGGCAGCACAGCCACTGGGGTACTAAATCCCTACTCAGCAACCCTCAAAACTGTGATTCTGGTCACCTAAGCTCTCCTCCATCCAAGACAGCCTTCTTTTGCTCAGTCCTCCTTCAGAGCTTTCTCCATCCTCCCAGTTGTGTTTCCTTCCAGAGACTGGGAATCTAATTTCTTAGTCTTCTCTATAGAAAAAAAAATAAAGACAAAATTCTTCACCTGCAGATTTCTGTAGGTTGAGGGATCACATTTTCTCCTGCTTTTCTTTAGATGAATCATAGAACACTAGAGCTGGAAAAAAATTATTAAATTCAATCCCCCTTCCCCAATCCTCCCCCCACACACTCATTTTACAGAAAGACATACTGAGGCCTCGAAATGGGAAAAGCCCAACACCAGGTTTGGAGCTAAGTGGTGGTAGAGCTGGAATCAGAATCCAAGTCAGGGTCCTTCCCCCTCTTGTAGCCTCTCCCTCACAGGGAGGTAGACTATCAGCCTCCCTCTGAAGCCGCAGGGGCTAGGACAAGTACCAGGGGCTTCTCCTGGCTGAGAGAATCTGGGACTTTGAGGTGCTGACCTCACCACACATGTCTTCCCTACCACAAGGAGCTCAGTCCTTCCCTGCCTAGACTGCTCCCCGAAGTCCTGCAACTCCACCCTGGACCTCTCACCCCCACCCCCAGTGAGGAGGTAGCCAAAGGAAAGGTATCTGAATTGCTTTCTGCCTCTGATTTAGAGCTGCACTCACATTCATTCTCTCTCCATCTCACCCATGTCTGCAGGTTTTCTCTTACTTTTTAAAAAATATATTTTATTGATTTTTTACAGAGATAAAGGGAGAGGGATAGAGAGTTAGAAACATCGATGAGAGAGAAACATAGATCAGCTGCTTCCTGCACACCCCCCACTGGGGATGTGCCCACAACCAAGGTACATGTCCTTGACCAGAATCGAACCCAGGACCCTTCAGTCTGCAGGCCGACGCTCTATCCACTGAGCAAACCAGTCAAGACTTTCTTACTTTCTTCATCTCTCTCCCTCTGTATGTCTCTCTCCCACACAATATCAGTCTCTCCCAGATCTTTCTCTCACCCTCATCTATTGCTCAATCTCCCCATCTCAGTCTCTTTCTCACATGCTCATTCCCTCTGTCTCTCTGTCTAGGTATCCTCCATCTCTCTGTCTCTCTCACATTTTTTCTCTTTCTCCCACTTTCCTATCTCTCTAAGTTACTGGTGAATCCTTTCTCTCAGTCTCTATAGTATGCACCCTTTCTGATCTCTCTCTCTCTCTCTCTCTCTCTCTCTCTCTCTCTCTATCTCTATCTCTATCTCTATCTCTATCTCCGTCCCTCCCTCCCTCTCTCCAAAGCTCTATGAGATCTGAGGATGGCTATCATCTCACCCCTCCCTAGAATGAGCTGGGACACCTGGGACAGGCAGGAATGACAGCTTTCAGAATGTCTGATTCCTGCTGGGGCCACACTGAGTGGGGACAGGGAGGGGTACTGATGGCATTAGGCCTAGTTCTGCTTGGGAAGTCCCTGTCCCCACTCTCCAGGCCCTTCTTGAGCTAGGCCTTGGGAATAACCATCCCAATTAAACCTCTGTGCTGCTAGGAAGGAAGATTGGTCTTGACACTTCATCAGTCCTGTGGGCGTGGGAGTTGGTGTCATCAGCTCTCCACTTTACAACTAGCCAATGGCTCTGACAGCATCTGAATTATCACTAGAAACCTCTGGGAGGTGGAGCAGGAGATTCTTCTGTCTGCTTCATGAACAAGAGCCTTGAGTTTCAAGAAGTCAGAGGACTTGAACATGGACTTATAGCCAGTCGATGATAGATCTGGAGCAAGAGTGAAAACTGCTGAGCAAAGGTCAACCACTCTGGACTGTCCCACCCGAACTCTGTTCCAGAAACCGGAACTGTGGTCATGCTAGGCAAAGGAGCAGGTGGGTACTCTCTAATGCAAAGACTTTGTCGACAAACACTGAAGTCTCACATTGAGCCAGAACCCAAGGAAATGCAAAGACAGACAGGGATAAATTGTAATATCCGGTAAGAGCTTTACTGTTTCCAAAGTATCTCTCAGATGTCACACTTGCCACCTTCCTGATAACCAAGGTAAGTGGTGATTAACCTGATGCCCACTGTCTGCTAGGAAGTAGATGGCAGAGAGTGGATTAGAATCTAGTCATCCAGCCCAGTGCTCTTTCTACCCTGTTCCCCAGGCAGCAGGGTTTCCCAGCAGCCCAGACTTTTTCCACTGGGAAGGTTAGTGTCAGCCACAAGGCCTCCAACAAGCCCAGCTTAGGTTGCCCTCACAGGGCTGACTTGTGGGTCCATCCCAAGCAGGCCAAGCTCAGTGCACAGGCTAGGACGTTGTTCCCATTCTAGGACTACATGAGGGCCTGGTCACTGCACACTACACTTAAATTCTGAACCCAGCCCCAACTGGTCCCATGCTGACAAAAATGCTCCTGTGGGAGAAGGGTATAGGCCTCCTCTCAGAGTAACATCAGAGAGGAGAGGTCCTGTCATGGCCCAGAGACCGTGGCCTTGCTTTCTGCCCTCATCTCCCAAACTCCAGTTTATAGAAGAGGAGTTTTCTGCTCATTGTCTGTCTCCACTGTAATGCCAGGTCCATGAGGGTAGGGATTCTCACATTTGTTCACTGCTAGATGCCCAGTGCTTGCAGCAGTGGCTGGCACATAGCACATAGTAAATAATCACTGGATTAAATCAATTAATGAATGTTATATCAGGAGCCACATAAGTACAAAGGGGGCAGAGGTTCATCACCTAAAACTTTCCTACCTCCTGGGAAGAATAGGAGTAGTATACTTCCAGCAAAGTTCAGACTCTACATATCCTAGAGCACCTGGCACACACACCTAGGAAACCCAACCTTCTCCTCAGAGCTCTACCAGGCCTCAGAGATGAGGAACAAAGTGCTCCCCATTTGTTCCCATGGAGCAAAACCTTCCCTAACTCACAGAATTGCAGGGTCTCTGGTGGAGTCCATTCCACAGTTGGAAAGACAGAGGCCTGGAGAGAAGAGTAAAGAAGCAGACCAAGGACACTCTGGGTCGGCCTGGAGTTAGGATTGGAGACCCAGGCTCCTGATTCTCTTGCTGGACTCTGGAAGGTGACAGGAAGGAAAGGAAAAGCAGAAAGACTGCCCTCAGGTCTCCCCATCCTGGGGGCCCACATGAGGCCTACAGTCTTTGGCATGTCCTGCACCCTTCATTACCTTCTCCCTTGGAAGCTGGCATAGGGATCAAAGTACCTGCGAATAGGGATTTCCATCTCTGCCCAGGCCCCAGCCTTGGCACACTCCTGTCCCAGCCCCAGCCACACATCCCCATCTTTCATTCCCCTCCTCATATGGAAACTCTATCTCCATTCACATTTGCTCCCTTTATATATCTCCCCTCAGTTTTATGGGGCAGCTCTGACAAGAAAAAATGGGGGGCTGTGGCTCAGAGACTGTCCTTTATTAGTTCTCTCTTCCCTGGGAAATGAGGGGCTACAGCTGACCACCTGCATGGATGGGGAGAACTGGCCTCTGGCTGCTGGGAAGGCCACACATCTGGGGTAGGGGCTTGAAAGAGAAGCTGAGATGAATTACCTGTATGTGCTAGGACAAGTAGTTGGGCATGCGGCATGCTGCCTGCCCCACTGGAATTAAGGAGCAGGGCTGGGGGCTCCAACTAGGGACCTGGGGGCAGGCAGAGCCTCCATAGAGGCCAGGGGCAGGCAGTAGCACAGCCTTGGAGAGAAAGCCTAGCCTCCATGAGAAATAAGAAAGTTCTTTTCGTACTCAGGGACAAATCTTAATAAATAGAGCCTGCATTTCTCCATGGCACAACCTTTTCTAGCCACATCACCAGACCCACATTCTGCCCACAACCTTCCCCACCTATCCAAAGCCACTTCCATCTGAGTCCTCCCATCGCCATGCCTCTGCTCATCTAGCCCCTTACCCAATACACACATGTGCATGAACACACACAGGTATTTTCTCTTTCCTTCTCTCAAAACACTCCCCCCTCCCTGACACACTCCAAGATCATCATTGACAATTCTGCCACTTAATAGCCTTGTGTGAACTCAGTTTTCTTTATCTGGAAAATGTAGCTAACTATTATGAGACAGAATGTTCCAGTATTTTAAACCATAACAGGTAACACTAGGCCTTCAGTTTCTGTCCATGGAGGTAATGGGTAACATGGGATAAGCTTGGGCTTTGGAACCAAAAGTAGGGTTCAAATACAGGTTCTGCAAATACCAGCTAGATCACTGCTGCATGTCTCCCTGAGACTCAGTTTCTTTACTTATAATAGAGAAATAAGAACCCTTATCTTGCTATGTGGCTGCGAGAATCTATAGTGACATGTTTGGAAGAATGAATCCTTTTGCGGGCTGTGACACCAGGCAGTAAGACCCTATCCTGGTGACTCCCTCAACCCTGCTCTCCCAGCCCAGGTTCTTGGACATCCTCAACAGAAATGTTACCCCTCAGCTCCCAAGGTGCCAAGACAACTAGGAGGTGGCTTGGGGTCAGAAAGCTAGGTGAGCAAATTGGGCCCTGAGCCTTGAATGTGGCTGCCTGCTTAGTTACTGGGGACAGTAGAGATGGTTCTCTCCCCACACCTCTCTGCCCCACCCCCAGGCAATCTCCTTTCTGAAATCATCTGCAGTCAATTGCCCTGAGGGCCATCAGTAATTTTCATTTCCTCTCAGTAATCCATACACAGTCCCTTTGCACAGCCCGGAACAGTCTTTGTCCCAGAGCTGGCTTTGCTCACCACACATTTGCTGCAGCTCACAAACCTAGGTTTCTCAGCTAGGAAGGCCTTGCCAGGTTCATCACCTCCAGTTCCCTTCCCCCATGGCTCCATAGGGATGGGACACAGGAGAGAGGATCCAGGGCCCCTCCCACTCATTCAGCACCTTTGTGCTAGTTAGAAAAGGGCACTCCCTGTAGGCAGAAGTACCCTGCGCTAGTGAGAGCAAGATTGGTAAGCACAAGGCAGGCTGGATGTCAGTCCCCTTGCATACCCTGGGCCAGACACCTTTGAGCCATCCACAACCTGTAAAAGTAGTAGACACAGGCAGCTCTGGGAGGCAGTCTGAGCTTTCTGATGCATGCTCAGAGAGCCAGGGCTGGGCTCTCTTAGAGCTCTTTCTGTAAGAAAAGCCAGGAAGGTTATATCAAATCCTGGAACAGCTCAAGAGATAGAATGTCACAAAAGGAAGGTGATCCACTCACTTTGCAGCCAGCCACTTCTGAAGCCAAGGTGCAGATGGCAAGGCCATCTCTGGGATTTTGGTGGTTAGGGAGGGGATGCTGAGGGCAGGCTGGAACAATGGACTTAGGAGCAAAGTTCAAAATGAAAACCAAAGATGTAAGTAAGACACAGGGTTCTGTTTGGAGAACAGATGTTGAGATTCCATCAGTGTGGTGAGGGCTGAGGACTCATCAAGGAAGGAAGAGGTCAGTGCTGCTGGAGAGAGCCCTTGGTCCTGTGTTAAGTCAGGTCACTATCCCGGGTAGGGTCAGTAGGCAGTGGTCAACCTGGTTTGTATGCAAATGAGGCCCATTCCCTAGCCTGGCAGTTCCTGTTCTTCCACCTCCTTTCTAGACCTAGGATTCCAAGGTTGTAAATAATTGTTAGAACATCAGACAAATTAAAAAATGGTGGCTGGCAGGAAGGAGGTGAGGGATAGGGAGTGAGTGAGTGAGTGGATGAAAAGAAAGTGTGTGGACATGTGTGGTGTGTGTGTGAGCGAGTGAGGGACAGTTAAATCCGGCAAGAGCTGCAAGAGCTGGCAGACCAGGCTCTCTGGGACAGGGAGAGACTGCCACCACTGTGAACACTCCCCAGACTGCAGATTGCAGGACTCGGGTGTGGAGGCCATGCCATATTGAAAGGGACAGCAGCCTCTTCTAAGAACTCATCAGCACCACCACCCAGACAGGCCTGGGGCGCTGCCTGTGCTACCCAGTAGCCACTCCAGCAAAAAAAACCCGGGATCTCCACCACCAACGGAGCACAGTACCTGCAGCAGTAAATGCAGCCTCCCCCTCCCCAGTGGCAAACCTCTGACCTTGCATTCGTGTGTCTCCAGCTCCCAGCCTCTCACACGCGCATAACTGTGCACAGGTTGGCCAGTTGCATGGCTCAACAGACTTCTCTGGAAAGACACTGTGGGCCCCAGCTTAGTGCAGTCACGCATATCTGCACAAAGGTCACCCAGGCACGCGGCTCCACGGACTTATCTGGGGAGACACTGTGGGACACAGCTCAGCGCAGTCATGAGTATCTGTGCCCAGGTTGCCCAAGTGTGAGGCTCCAAAGATTTCTCTTGGGAGACACTGAGAGCCCCAACTGGCTGTGATTTTCTGTCTCCCTCACAATTACAGAACTCTGGACACCACAATCACGCCTTTCCAGAACACAGGCCTCCTGAGCCCCAACACCCCAATAGATGGTTCCAGGGTGCCACTGTGAGTCCCCACTGCACACAGGTGATTTCAACCAAGGGCACAAGATAGCAAAAATTGGGATATCCCCTCCATGGCTGCTGATTTCTAAACACCTCAGTTGCACCTTTTCAGCTCGCAGACCTACATCAAGAAAACCCAAATAATTCAAGGAGGAAGCTACGCTAGACTGCCAAACTCAGAAGACTTGAGAGGTCACACCAGTAGAATCATCCCCAAAAGAAACTGGGTAGCAAAGCAATTGGAGCTACAACTAAAACATTACAGCAAAACATGGGAAGACAAAAAAGAAATCCACAAATGAAAGAAAAAGAGGAATCACCAGAAATGGAGTTAAATGAAATAGAGGCTACTAACTTATCAGAGAAAGAATTCAGAGTAATAATTATAAGGATGCTCAAACAGCTGGAAGACAAATACACACAACTCAATGAGAATTATAAGGAACTGAATGAGAATGTCACCAATATGAAAAGAAACCAAGAGGAAATGAAGAACAACATAGCTGCAATAAAGAACACAGTGGAAGGCTTAAACAGTAGACTGGAAGAGGCTAAGGACCGCATCAGCGAATTAGAAGACAAGGTAGGAAAACACACACAAACACAGGAGCAACTGGAAAAGAACCTTAAAAAGCAAGTGGAGAGCCTACGGGAGCTCTGGGACAATACAAAATGAAACAACATTCACTTCATAGGAGTACCACAAGGAGAAGAGGAGAAGCAAGGAATAGAAAACCTGTTTGAAGAAATAATGACAGAAAACTTCCCTGATATTGGCAAGGAAAAACTACACAAGTCCAAGAAGCACACAAAGTGCCAAATAAGATGAACTCCAAAAGACCAACACCAAGACACATCATAATTAAATTGGCAAACACCAACAACAAAGAATCTTAAAGCCTGCCAGAGAGAGACAGAAAATTACCTACAAGGGATTTCCTATTAGAATATCAGCTGACTTGTCAACAGAAACACACCAGGCAAGAAGGGAGTGGAATGAAATATACAAAGTGATGCAAAGCAAGGGAATGAATCCAAGAATACTATACCCAGCATGGCTATCATTCAAAATTGAAGGTGGAATCAGAAGCTTCACAGACAAAAAAGGGCTAAGAGAGTTTATTACTACCAAGCCAGCAATGCAAGAAATGCTAAAGGGACTGCTATTAAAAAACACACAAAAACACCAAAAACCAAAACCAAAACAAAAACAAAAACAGAAAGACAAGAAGAAAGACAAACATTAAGGATAAAAATGACCACAAGCAAGTACTTTTCAATAATAACATTGAATGCAAATGGATTGAATGCTCCAATCAAAAGACACAGGGTAGCTCAGTGGATAAGAAAACAGGACCCACTTATCTGTTGTCTGCAAGAGACCCTCCTCAGAACAAAGGATTCACACAGACTGAGAGTGACGGGATGGAAAATTTTTTTTCAGGCAAATGGAAATGAGAAAATGCTGGAGCTGCAATACTTATATCTGACAAAATAGACCTCAAACTAAAGGCCATAACAAGAGATAAGGAAGGCCACTACATAATACTAAAGGGAGCAATTCAGCAAGAAGATATAACTCTGGTAAACATATATGCACCCAATACAGCAACACCTAAATACATAAAACAACTTCTGGAAGACATCAAGGGAGAGATTGATAGCAATACAGTCATAGTAGGGGACTTTAATACCCCCACTGACATCGCTGGATAAATCCTCTAAATAAAAAATCAGCAAAGAAACAGCAATCCTAAATGACTCACTAGATCAGATGGACTTAGTTGACATCTTCAGAATATTTCACCCCAAGCTACAGAATATACATTCTTCTCCAGTGCACATGGGACAGTTTCAAAGATAGACCATATATTAGGAAACAGACAAAGTCTATTCAAATTCAAGAGAATAGAAATCATAACAAGCATCTTCTCAAATCATAATGGAATAAAACTAGAAATCAACTACAATAAAAACATTGAAAAAAATCAAACACTTGGAGGCTAAATAGCATGTTATTAAACAATGACTGTGTTACCAGAGAGATCAAAGAAGAAATAAAAAGCATCCTGGATACAAATGACAATGAAAACAGAACAATCCAAAATCTATGGGACACAATGAAAGCAGTCCTGAGAGGGAAGTTCAGAGAAACTGGTACTAAATGACTTAACTCTACAACTCAAAGAGTTAGAAAGAGAGCAACAAAAAAATCCCACAGTATCCAGAAGGAAGGAAATAAGAAAGATCAGAGCAGAAATAAATGACATAGAGACCAAACAAACAAACAACAACAAAAAGATCAATGAAACCAAGAGCTGGTACTTTGAAAAAATTAACCAGATTGATGAATCCCTCGCCAGACTCACCAAAAAACAAAGAGAGAGGACCCAAATAAACAAAATCAGAAATGAAAGAGGTGAAATAACAAATGACCCTACTGATATACGAAGGATTGTCAAAAAATACTATGAACAACTCTACTCCAACAAACTGGACAACCTTGATGAAATGGACACATTCCTAGAAAAATACAAGCTTCCAAAACTCAATCAGGAAGTATCAAAAAACCTGAATAGGCCCATAACTACTGATGAAATTGAAACAGTCATCCAAAAGCTTCCAGCAAACAAAAGCCCTGGACCAGATGGCTTCACAGGGGAGTTTTACTGGACATTCAAAGAAGAACTAAAGCCAATCCTTCTCAGACTATGCCAAAAAATTCAAGATGAAGGCACACTTCCAAGCTTTTTCTACGAAGCCAGCATTACCCTAATACCAAAACCAGATAAAGACACCACAAAGAAAGATAATTACATGCCAATATCCCTGATGAACCTAGATGCTAAAATCCTCAACAAAATTCTAGCAAACTGAATCCAGCATTACATTATAAAGATCATACACGATGACCAAGTGGGATTTATTCCAGGAATTCAAGGCTGGTACAATATCCACAAATCAATAAACGTGATATATCACATAAATAAATTGAGAGACAAAAATCACATAATCATATCAATCTATGCAGAAAAAGCATTTGAGGAAACCCAACACCCTTTCTTGATAAAAACTCTCAGCAAAGTGGGAATAGAGGGATCATATCTCAACATAATAAAAGCCTTATATGACAAACCCACAGCTAACATCTTACTCAATGGGCAAAAACTAAAACCATTTCCCTTAAGAACAGGGACAAGACATGGATGCCCACTTTCATCACTCCTGTTCGACATAGTACTGGAAGTGCTAGCCAATGTGATCAGGCAAGAAGAAGAAATAAACAGCATGCAAATTAGAAAAGAACAAGTAAAATTGTCATTATTCACAGATGACATGATACTCTACTGAGAAAACCCTAAAGACTCCATCAAAAAATTATTAGATCTAATAAATGAATATGGTAATGTAGCAGGATACAAAATTAACACCAGCAAATCTATGGCATTTTTATATGCCAATAGTGAACTTACAGAAAGAGAAATTTAAAAAGCAATCCCATTTACCATTGCACCAAAAAAATTAAGATAAAATTAAGATAAAAGTAAGATAATTAGGAATAAGCTTAACCAAGGACATAAAAGACCTATACTTGGAAAACTATGGTACACTGAAAAAAGAGATAGAGGAAGACATAAACAGATGAAAGAACATTCTGTGTTCATGGATTGGTAGAATCAACATCATCAAAATGTCCATCCTACCCAAAGCAATCTATAGATTCAATGCACTCCCCATTAAAATACCAACAGCATATTTCACAGATCCAGAAAGAACTCTGCAAAAATTCATCTGGAATAAAAAAAAAAAAAGCCTCAAATAGCTGCGGCGATCCTGCTAAAGAAGAATAAAGTAGGAG
>PVJC01018412.1:18590-31459 GCA_004026665.1 Murina feae | reverse complement strand
CAGTACAAAAAAATGTAAATTATGTTGTATACTTTTTTTTATATTGAAAACATGTTGAAAGATACTATTTTGGATACAGCATGTAAAATGAAGTATTAGTAAAATAAGTTTCACCCATTCTTTTCTACCTTCTTTAAGTATAACCAGAACTTTTAAAATTCTATGTGAGGCTCACATTGTATTTCTATTGGACAGAGTCAGGATTGAAAGGTCCCTGGTTTGATTCTAGTCAAGGGCACATACCTAGGTTGTGGGCTTGATCCCCAGTGGGGGGTATGCAGAAGGCAGACAATTAATGATTCTCTCTCATCACTGATATTTCTCTCTCTCCTGTTCCCTTCCTCTCTGAAATCAATAAAAAAATATTTTTTAAAAAAAGGACCCCACAGGAAACAAATCAGAAACTGAATGAAGTCTGTATCACTACATGTACTTCCTTATGTTTAGAAATACCCTCCAAGGACACTGTTACCTATATGGATCTCTGGGAAGGTTTTAGAGGAGGATGAGGCAGAACAGGGACCTTCACTTTTTCCTTAATGAAGTTTTGAGAAATTAGCTCTTCAAAGAAGTATGTAATCACATTAATGATTTAAAAGCTCTAAGAATGAAGCCAATTAATAACAAGAAATACAAATTATAGCCTTTTTAGCTATCTGTGGAGAAGTATATAGAGCATTTAAAAATGACTTGCCAAGCCCACATGCAGGCAGTGACACGGAGCTTGTTCATCAATGCCAGCTCAATCAGTGCAGCATACAGCTAATCTACAGGTTGCTTCTGGTGTAGGATATACTGTCTTCTAAAACTAGCTTTGCAGCTATCTGAGCTCATACATTTAGTGAAACTACTAACACTGTTTCTCTCAACATTATACTACATATACCAGTCATTTAAAAAAAATCATTCAAAATGAGAAAAGTTTTAGGCAATTTTCAAAGTGGTAATTATTCTGGATATCAGAAATAAGGCCAAATTAGCAGCCAAAGATATAAAGGATGAACACTTGAATGTAGGAAATACTGTCGCAGTATCTGTGCTGGGCAGGACCTGGTAGGATGGAAGATGACAAACAGTGATGGGTTGGCGTGAGCAGGGGCTGGGAGGCCATGTACCCTGCCTGGGCCACTGCAGGCAACTGTAATAAAAGGAATAAACATACTCGTTTTGTGAAGGCCCACCTGAGGGATTAATCAATCAGCACTAAGATGGTAGTTTCAGGCATAGGCTTAGCAGCTCAACGAGAAGCTGTAAGCAGGACACAGGCAATAAAAATAGGTAACAAGCACTGTAATGTGAAAGACAATAAATGTCCAGTGTCAAAAAGATTCCTTGTCAAGACACACCTGAGTCTCTAGACACATTCATACAACAAGTAGATATACCGATATATTTACATCCCTCTGCAAAGCATAGTATACATGTATGTACAAGCACAAATGGTTTGAAATTATTTTGGGATCCATAAACATGTCACACAGAGTGACTGTTAATTAGACCTCTATAAATAAGGCTCTTGGAAGAAAGGATACCAAAAGCCCTAAAACCACAGCGGAAGCATGGTATTCTGGAATGTTGGCTCAAGCACATTAAAGGTAACACACAACCACTTAAGAGAAATGTGATTTTTCCCCCCACCCATTTTGTTAAGTTACTGATCTGTGCAGATGCTGCTGGAGAGATGTGGAACAGGAGAAACTGCTTTTAGTAGTATTTGATATCCAAAATAATATCCTTCAACATGTAATCAATCTAAAAATTGAGTTTGTTTTGTATTAAATCTTTAAAATCCAAATGTATCCCTGCATATGCAACAAAACTACTTGGTCAGTATCCTGGGGAGTGATGGCCAGGAATCTGCACTTTTATTTTTATTTATTCATTTTTTAAAAAATATATTTTATTGATTTTTTACAGAGTGGAATGGAGAGGGATAGAGTTAGAAACATCGATCAGCTGCCTCCTCCACACCTCCTACTAGGGATGTGCCCGCACCAAGGTACGCGCCCTTGACCGGAATCAAACCTGGGACCCTTCAGTCCGCAGGCCGACACTCCATCCACTGACCCAAACTGGTCAGAGCAGGAATCTGCACTTTTAATAAGGTTTCCAGGTAATTTCTATGATCAAGCATGTTTAAGAATAGTTGTGCTGACGTGCCCTAGCCGGTTTGGCTCAGTGGATAGAGTGTTGGCCTGCAGACTAAAGGGTCCCGGGTTTGATTCCAGTCAAAAACACGTACCTTGGTTGCAGGCTCCTCCTGGAGGCAACCAATCAATGTGTTTCTCTCACATCGATGTTTCTCTCTGTCTTTCCCTCTCTCTTCCACTCTACCTAAAAATCAATGGCAAAATATCCTCAGGTGAGGAGTAACAACAACAAAAAGAATTAAAAAAAAAAAAGGAATAATTGTGCTGATGAATATATTTATTCTTTACTCCCTCCAGGACTATGAGTCTCCCCCTTTTGGTGAATGTGGTGAAGCTGTATACTATTTAACTTATAATATATGTTTATCGTTACTGATTCTATATATTTAACAAAATTTTTAATTATCACATTACTTTAAAATTACTTTATTAAAATGTACTGGAGTGTAACTATTACCCTGGTAGAATGCCAAATGTGTAACCAATACTCATAGTGGTACTTGATAAGATATGTATATGTATAATTTTTATATTGATTATGTTAAATGGCAATTTTAAACAATGCAGTAACTATAATAAGCCTAAAAATGATTAACCTCAGTTTTAAAAGTTTAGAAAACTAAATAATCAGGTAACATAATTACTTTTCTAGACTGATCTTCGAAAATTCCTTTACAGGCAGCTAACAAAACATCAAAATTTAATATGCATACATTTGTAATAAAAATGCTTGTTAGAAAAGACCTTTTCTGTTTTGAAAGACTTTCTTGGTATTAGATAAGAATATCCTCTATATTTGGGATATGACTGTACTGCCATATAAAAAACAGCATTTACATAGCAGTATCTTTGAAAAGTGCCTTTCTATTAAGTTTCTAGAAACTACAGAAGTAAAATCTGAAGTTTATAAATTTATGACCCAACTATAATTGGCCTGTATAATAAATAACAAACCTCAAGTTCAATATAAGAGACCTCATCATCATCCAATATAAAAGCTGTGTTACCAATGCTACTGAAAAAAGTAAGGCCATTTACTTGTTAGTTTTCCCATTCTGTGCAAGGCAAGGCCTCCTCTTCATCCTCCGACTCAGGGGATGCTTCTTTGATTCTCCTAAGAGCTTCATGGATGCTCCGTGTGAGAGGGTCTGTGTCAGGCAGAAGTGTGAAGGATTCTCTCAAAACTTCCTTCTGTACTTTCTTCAATTTTACTCCTTTCCTTATTTGTGCCAAGATATTATTACTATCATCTTCATCAGGAAAAGGAGGCAGAGTTCGTTGTTCAACCTTTTTCAGGTGAAAACTACCACGTTTCAAGGAAGCTAACACCTCATCCATGGGAGAGCTCACTTTAGAAAATCAAAGAAAACAAGTGCAGTTAGGATAACATATAAAAAGTCAAACTACTACAACCTCTGTACTGTAGGACCTGATAGCCCATGACACTGCAAAACACCACCTATAAAATGGCCCATGCAGTCTGAACAGAAGGTTCCAAAGCTCAGGCATCCTAATTACACTTACTAAAAAGAAATCCCGAGACTCAATTCCATGTCAGATATTACTGGTATTCCTATCATTTCCCATGCCAGAGAAGGAAACAGATTGGGAGCTAGGAGGTGGTCTTTAGTAGTATCATGGGTGAGACTTCTGAAGGATTTCCATAAAGCACCAGCCCAATATGAATTCACAAGTGACTGGGTTATACATTTAATTTAATATGCATACGTTTGTAATAAAAATGCTTCAGTTAGAAAAGGCCTTTTCTGTTTTGAAAGACTTTCCTGGTATTAGATAAGAATATCCTCTATACTTGGGATATGTAAAATTAAAAATTAATTTTGTTTCATTATAGTGATTATACTTTGCATTTGGTTGTTTTATACATGAAATTCTACTTGCATTAAGGTAAAAAATATTTTACAGGATAGTCTTTCAGATTAAAATATAATACGCAAAATGTTCTATATAATATTCTATGCAAGCTAAAGCTTGAGGGCCAAGATTATTTTCTGTTCTTTTCAAAAAATAGCTTTAACACATAACGACATACAAGAAATTATACATATTTCTTATTCTTCTTTAATTCTTTATATGAAGAGTATACCAAGATCCTCAATAAACACGTAATCAAATATTACACTGTCCTGCCAATGCCATCCTCGTGCGAAAGTTCTGATCAAATGACTTACGCTTTCTGATGTGAATGTCTTTCTTGTATTTCCCAGGTTTAAAATCACTTTCTTACACAAAAGGAGCCTCCTACTATGTATTACCAAATAGATCAAGTATCACTTCAGAAGATTTATTTTTAAAAATATGTCCAACAGCTAAAGGTACACACTGCTATGTCTGTAGAAATTTTTTGATATGGGTTGGTGAGAATTCTGCCCTGCTGTGACCTTGAAAACCTATTCACTATCAAATAATGTCCAGAAATAAAATAATGTGCTAGTATTAAGCTCTGTAAGATCCTATGAAATAATAAGTCCTTTGATTATGCCTCACTTTTTCAACAGATGAACATGAAAAGATCTAACTTACCTCTCCTTCTCTGTAAACCTTCAGCAGTCTTTTTGAGCTTCTTCCTGGCACTGACCAGCTGGCTGCTATCAAAGAGATGTGCTGAAGGGGCACTTGCAGATTTAGGGATCCTCTTCTCATTCCCCTCCACTCTAGGCAGACCTTTCTCCAGTGTCTCTGGGATGTTGTCCTTAGCAACAGGCAGAGGTGGTGGTGGTGGGGGTGGGGGTGGGGGAGGCGGTGGGGGTGGTGGTGTTGGAGGAAGAGGTGGTGGGAGTGGATCTGTGGTAACAGAACCTGGTTCAAGGTCAATATTATTCAAAAGTGAGAGAGAAACAGTGGGGCATAGTTCCGAGGTAACACCACTGAGAGGTAATGAAGTGGCTTCAAGTTGTACTAATGAAGTATCTTCAAGTTGTATGAGGCTTTGGGCTTCTGCTGTCTGTGATGACCCAAGTTTGCCTCTTCCTTTCTGCACCTCTTCACTTTTCTCTTCTATCTGAAGTGCTCCTGGCATAGAGTTGCATTGATCCTCGCAGGGCACAGGACTGGCAGCACTCCTCCTTGCATGAGCCAGTCGCAATCTGCTTGACTTAAATATAACTTGGCCAGGGTACCTCTAAAAAAACAGAAGTTATCATAACTGGTTAAATTATGTTAAAACTATTTATGAACAAATGGCTATCTATTTTCTCTCTCAGGTGAAAGGTGTTCTTTTGAAGCTTTTGTAATTTTCAGGGAAATTTTTGTAATACAGTTAAACAGAAAACCAGAATACCAAAGTGTAGTAACTTTCAAGCTGTTATCACCTAACTCTTCTATCGTTTGCCCATCATCAAATCCTTTATCAACATCTTATAATCCTCTAATCAACTTAAGCAACTTCTCAAAATTACCATTATTAAAAGAAAAGTATTTACTGAATAAAATTATGAATTTAAATGAAAAAATAATAGGAATGTAAATTACACAACATAAATTATATAAAACATGTATGTGCAGAAAGCTAAGAGACTATTAGTTTCTTACACGTATTTTCAAATGCTTACAGATAAAATTTTTGCGAGTACTGACATTAACAACTCTCAATCTATATTTTTACTGTAGTGAAACCTAGCATTAACGCATTTGCTTAATTCAAGGCTTAACACCCTTTTCACTATAATACTAACAGGACTTTATCAAAAGCTTCCAACAGTGAAAGCTTTACCAACTAAAACCATTCAGCTTAAGCACAATTCCAAAGAAATATTTAGCTGCTGTGATGTCAGTGTCAGGAGTCATGGTTTCACCTGGTAAGAAAACTGCTGGAAGCATTTCTCATGTATGCTGATCCACTCTCTAATTCTGTCACTAATCACTTCTATAGATTACTACATAGGTTAATATATGTGGAATCAATAAGTTGATGCTTGAAATGTAGAGTTGGCTGTAAACTAATTACCTTACAATTAGTTTATAATTCAAGGCTTCCCAGGGGCCTTGACCATTCCTCTTAAACTAGACTGAAGTGGTAGCCAAGGGTCACAGGATATTAATTCTGGAAACAACCAGAGGAAAGGTAACCATGCAATCAAAACTTACTTTCTAAACAACAAAGGGAAAACCAAGTTTTTCTCATACAAAGAAATCTAAAATAGTAGTGTGTATATAGCGATGAAAAACAATACAGTGACTGTACTTTTATTACCTGTTTAAAAGTTCGAAGTCTATCCAATGTTCTCTGTCTTTCTTGGCTAACCCAAGCACTTTTTCTTTCTTCTTCATCATGTAATTTCTCTCTCTTCTGGTAAAAAATGAATAGTAATTCAATTATGATGTTTCCCATTCTTTTTATCATTAATAGAAAAAACATCAATAACAACAACAACAGAGTTCTCCCAGTATGTCAGGTGGGTAACCCCAAAGAATGACGCATTAAACAAAATGTTTTAATGACAGAAAGCACTATCCATTTTTAACATATTATCATTTTAAAATTCACAAAATAATACTATTTAATTTTTTCATTTATCCCAATTAAAGAATTTTATTCTGTAAAATAGAATAAAATCACTGAACTAAAAAATGTTTCATTTTTGTGGCCCTGGCTTAAACAATTTTAGTATGAAATACTTATAGCTGTAAATTCTGCTAACTCAAACAGTGGACCTTAAAATAAATCCGTCAACACTTGGTCAGTAATTTAGATATTACACAGTAGGTCAACTAATATAACCAACAGTTAGAAAAAAATAAAAGTAGTTCCAGCATCTTACATAAATCATTTGCTTTACTATCATAACTTATAGCTGGCAGTTATCTGTATAAAATTTTAAAATTTTTCTTGTATTGTTGAATCAACTAAAAGCCATCTAAGTCTCATTTGGCATAACAAATATTAAATAAGTGAAAAGGCTTTCTAGATAAGCAAATGGGTTATGAAACTTTATTTTTCTGTTTTGTTTTAAAAAATTGGAGCTACTTCCCCCAAGATGAGATAATTTCACATGGAGGTATGGTGGTTCCAGTGTGTCATTAATCTGTCCTTCTTCCATTTGTCCGCTGTCCTTTACAAATTCTATAATCCATTATTCTCTTATCCTATTGCTTCTCTCTTCTTTCCCACCAGCTCTGTCCTGGACAATATAATTTCTAATGACTTACTGCTCACATTTGCCTTAGATGATTACATCAAAATCTAAAGGATGAGTTGAATCTTCAAAATAAAAGTGTACATGAAGTTTCAGGAAACCCTCATGCACAATGCTCAACTGGTAATGTTACTAGACACTGCAGTACCAAAATATTGTGGATATCCAGGCAGAAAACTCAGGAAAAGGGAAGTTGTGGTGGGGAGTGCTTACTGGATGGTAACAGAAGGTAACTAAAGTGGGTGCCTCTTAATATTCTGTTTACCAATCTGGGTGCTGGTTATATAGATATGTTCATTCTGTGAAAATTCTTCAAGTCACATACTTATGAGTTGTACACTTTATATATATATTGCTTCAAAAAAGTAATAAAGAATTTTTATAACAAAGTATTTTGTTTGTTTTTTAAGAAAATGAGGACAATGATTAGTTAGGGCACATATCAAAGCATGGAGGAAGTAGGTAGTATTTAAAAAAAAAGCCATCATGAGCAAAATAACTGAAAAGGTTCTCATCAATTTCCATAAACTACAGCTTAAAAGCATTCCATGTGTTACTTTCTTGAAGTGAAATTCATGAGCTATGAGTGTAGTAGTTACATCAAACAAGAATGCGATTTTTAATGGGAAGGACTGACTTGTTTTCTAACCACCATTTCCTTCCTTAACCAATTTGTCTCTGACCTTGGGGAGGAAAAAAGTAATAAGCAAGTCATTTTACACTTTTCACTATTCTGTTTTACAGCTTACTATCAAATATTAAATTTACTTACGCTTACTTATTTAATTTGCAAACATTTCTAGAAGAAAATTTTGAAACAATAAGGCTAAAATCTAGGGATCTACATTTTAAACAATCTACCATTCAAGAAATTCTGAGAGAGCTTTAGAATTAGCTTTGATTTTCCTGATCTAAGCCGACTTCCATTTCCCTCTCTCTATGCATGTTAGGGATGACTAAATGCTTAAACAATTCATTCTCCCACGATGAGACGTTCTACCCAAAGCTGGTGTTAGGCAAATGACATTATGCAGGTGACATTTATCTTTCACATTCCCCAAGTATTAATCTCCTAATTTTTACTCTTTTCCCTATAATACACTTTGAGAAAGGATTTAATATTCATTCTAAAAGTAATTAATTATTCCATCCACCAAAGTATTATTAGCATGTTATCAGAAGCCAAAATCTTCATGTACTAAGAACAAATTCTAAGGAACCTCAATAACAAGCTAACAGTGCAGGTACTGATGGTGATAATAGGGAGTGATCTCAGTTACCTATTTTGCTGACCCGATGTCTAACCTTCATTGGAAACCAGTGACCGGGAAATAGTAATGAAATACGGAAGTACTCTAATTAATTTACCTATTTCAAGCTTCTAAGAAAAAGATGAATCATATAGTATGTTAGCATTTCTATTGTTTTAATGAAATATAAATCACTGTAGTTGACTAACCTAAGTCGTGTCTGAAAATACAACTATCAGAATAATATAGGCAGACATGATGAGGTACAATACTGGGAATGGAAGGTTTTGTAAAAGTGAATTAATAATCTTAGCACACTATGAAAATAGAGGAGAACTTCTCAACTTGATAAACAATACTTACAAAAAACCCTACAACTTGCCCTGGCTGGTGTAGTTCAATTGGTTGGAGCATCGTCCTGTATACCAAAAGGGTGTAGGTACAATGAATTCCCTATCAGGGCATGTGCCTGGGTTGCAGGTTTGATCCCTGGGTTAGGGGGCTGCTGACCAAGCCTCTCTTCTCACATTGATGTTTCTCTTCCCCTTGCCCCCCATTTTCCTCTAAGATCAGTGAGCATATCCTCGGGTGATGACTTAAAAAAACCAACACAAACCTTACTGCTAATACCATATTTAATGTTTAGAAATGAAAAGTTTTCTTTAAAATCAGAAAAAAACAAAGCTGTCTCTTCTGATCAGTCCTTTTCAATATTGTATTGGTAGTCCTAGCTAATGCAATAAAAAAAGCAAATAAAAGGTATAGACTGGAACAGAAACTCTCTTTACTTGCAGAGGACACTGTCTATGTAAAAAATTTGAAGGAACCGACCAAAAAAAAAAAAAAACCAAAGAAAACTAGAACTAATAAATCAATATAGCAAAGTTGCAGGATACAAGGTTGACATATAAAAGTCAATTGCTTTCCAATCTACCAGCAAAGAACATCTGGAGTCTGAAATGAAAAACTAGTTACATTACCACAAAAAAATAAAGAAAGGAAAAAAAGATAAATTTAGGTACAAATTTAATGAGATGTTGACAAGATCTATATGAATTAAACTACAAAACTTATAAAAAAATCAAAGAGCTAAATAAATGGAGATATATTCCTTGTTCATGGATAGGAAGACCCAATATTGCTGAAGTGTCAACTGTTCCAAATTTGATGTACACATTCAATGCAATCTTAATCCATCCCCAGCTGCTTACTTTATAGTTACTAACAAGCAGATTCTAAATTTTCTTTAGAGGCAGAAGACTAACATTAATGGAACAACAGAGAGCTCAAAAATAGAACCACATAAATATAATTAACTGATCTTTTTAAAAGGAGCAAAGGCAATTCAATGGAGAACGGACAGTTTTTTTTCTTCAACAAATGGCACTAGAACAAATAGACAGCCACATGCAAAAAATAAATAAAAATATTTAGCCACAGACCTTACACCCTCCAAAGTGACTCAAACAGTAACTCAAAATGGAAGACAAGATTTCCCTAGCCAGGAGGCTAAGTTGGTTGGAGTGTCATCCTGTACACCAAAAGGTTTTGGATTTAATTCCTAGTTAGGGCACATACCTAGATTTTGAGTTCAAGTCCCAGTTAGGGGTCAGGGCGCGTGCAGGAAGCAATGACTGATGTTTCTCTCTCTCTTTCTCTCTCTCTCTCCAGATTAGTAAAACAAACAAACAAAAAAATATCCTCGGGTGAGGATTAAATAATTAAAAAAATGGATCACAGACCTAAATGCAAAACCAGAAAGCTCCTAGAATATAAGATAGAAAAAAATATATATGACAATGGGTTTGATGATGACTTTTACATCAAAGGTACGACCCATGAAAAATTGGTAAGTTGGATCTCATTAAAATTAAAAACTTCTGCCCTGTGAGAGATACTCAAAGGAATGAAAGAACAAGGCACAGATTTGGAGAAGACATTAGCAATAGACATCTCTGATAAAGGACTATTATAAAGCATATAGAAAGAATTCTTAAAACTCAACAAGAAAACAACCCAGTTAAAAAATGAGCAAAAGATCTGAACAGACACTTTACCAAAGAAGACATACGGATGACAAAAAAGCATTATGAAAGGAAGCTCAACATCATACATATGCCATTAGGATATTACAAACTGAAACATCTATGAGATACCACTACACACCTATAATAATGTGTGTTATAATAATGGCTAAAGTCCAAAACACTGACAACACCAAACACTGGTGAAGATGGGGAACAACAGGAACGCTCATTCATTGCTGTGCAAGTGCAAATGGTACAGCCACTTTGGAAGATGCTTTGCCAACTTTCTACAAAAGTTAAACATACTCTTACCACAATCATGCTCCTTGGTACTTATCCCCTCCCACCAGACCCGATTAGAAAATTTATGTCCACACAAAAACCTGTATGGCGTTTACAGCAGCTTTATTCATAATTGCCAAAAGTCAGAAGGAACCAACATATCCTTCAGTAGGATGAATGTGGTATATTCAGGCAATAAAATACTATTCAGTGTTAAAAACAAATGAGCTACTGAGCTATGAAAACTCATGAAAGAAACTTAAATGCATATTATTAAGTTAAGTCAATCTGAAAAAGGTTCCCAATTAAACATTCTAGAAAAGGACAAACTATGGAGTAAAGAAATCAGTGATTTCCAGGGGTTTGGAGATAGAGAGGGGTGCAAAGAGCATTTTTAAGACAGTGAAAATATTCTGTATAGCATTCTTAATGAATTCTAATGTAAACCATGGACTTTGGGTGATAATGATGTATCAATACTGGTTCACTGACTGTAACAAATGTACCACTCTTATATGAGATTTGGCTAGTAGGTAATCTGTGCATGTATGTGCTTTTTGTCTAAATGGCTCTAAATTATCCTAATATATAAAAATCCAGGGGCCATCACGATCTAAACGACCAGATGGATGACCAAAGAGCAAGTTGCCGGCAGGAGGGAGTTCCTCCTCGGCCCCAGCTGGGGTATGGCGGAAGTCTGGGTCTTGCATGATCGAGGGCACGGCCGGCCTTCAAACCAAACTCTGAAAGGAGAGTGGAGGGAGCCCCTTTCCTCGCAGAATCAGCCTTTGAACAGTTTTGCAGTTAGCGGCCTGCCGGCTAGGAATCCCATTCCCCTGTACCCAGGACCCTGAGAGAAGGAAGGAGGGAGCCTCGTGGCTTTTTCACAAATGATTGTTTGCATCAGTGTTGTGTTAACATCATGTTTTTGTTGTTTTTATATCATGTCTTTGTTGTTATATCATGTTATGATTGTTTATTAATAGGGACAGCAAGATGGCGGCATAAGGTAAACACCGTAAATGCAGCCGTGCAAAACTATCTCAGAATAACCACGAAAAGAAAACACGGACACCACTCACACCCACAGGAAGGCTGGCTGAGTGAAAATCCTACAACTAGAAAGAGTCTGAGACTCAGAGGAGTGGCGGAGGCAAAGTACAGAGGTACCAAGGTGCGTGAGCACGGGGCTTGGGGAGAGGGCTGGCACCGGAGGACGTGGTTCTTTTTCAAACCGGAGAAAACCACAAGCTCCCGGCGGCTCTAAACTCCAGTTCCAGGCGAGTTTCTGAGGACCCAGACGCACACCTGGAGAAGGGGAACTGACTGGCACCGGGAGGAAATCCAGAGGGGGTTTCTCTCAGCGTTGCTTGCAGCAATTACCACGGGACACAGAGACCCAGTATCTCTTAGAGCATGGCTGAGAATCGGCCATAGTTATTTGCTCCACCCTGTAGATGCCCCGAGGCCCCGGCCCTTCCAAGCTGTGTCAGAGGCTTTTGCATATAAAAGGCTGAGTAGCCTAAGGCAAAGGCTTAATCAACACCTCCTTAAAGATACAGGAGCCAGCCCTCACCCAGTGGCCAGAGTGGGACCATCCTAAATAAAACTCAGATCCACAAGGAACACACTCGGGACAGACCCAGTGAGCACAAAAGCCCCACTGAAACAACTCTTGCCCCACAAGAGTGTCTCCAGCACAGAAGTTCTCCCACTGTAGACACAGCTGACTCTCATAACCAAGTGGCTTAGAGGTTAATTCCTCTCAGTGATCGCCTAACTCAAAAAGGGAAGCAGCCAAAATCCGGAGACAAAGAAACAGGTCACAAATGACAGAAATGGAGGAAAGAAAACGACAGGATATAGAGTTCAAAACCACGGTTATTAGGTTTTTCAAGAATTTTCTAGAGACTGCCGATAAATTTAATGAGACCCTCAATAAATCTAATGAGACCCTCAAGGATATGATAAAGGACCAACTAGAAATCAAGCATACACTGACTG